>JAJLRJ010000004.1:12482594-12552594 GCA_024195265.1 Dendrophyllia cribrosa
CATGATGGATATACTAGAATGGCAATTTTGATTCTTGACCGCCTGTCACGAAATCAATTTGATGAACTGTAATCCACTTCCACCCTTGTAATCCTGCACTTTTACTTCAAACTACCGCTTCGTCTTTGCTCTATAGAATCTTTTTTATCCAATTTAGTTGTATAGTTTGTGGTATTTGGCGATATAACATCAAATTAAGTTGTCGCAATTTCGTTATTTTGGCAGCACTGCACTGTCCCTTTAAGTAATATATGATTGATGGTTTAATTTGGACAGTCTAAGTTTCAATTCGATTGAGAAGTAATCTTAAAAACCAACCTGCCTTTTGCGTCCGCATGAGTAGTTAAAAGAGCATTCAAACATAGAAAAAACGAACATTGGCGACGAGAGAAGGAAAACACAGATGAAAGCGAAGATCACTCGCGAATACATCTTCGGATCGTCTCTACAATAATTGCTGACTGTGTGCGCCACTTTAAAATACAACTGCGAGTTCTTGAGGCAACACTCTCGTTTTATATATAACATTTGCTCAATTAAAGGCCGTATACAACTTTTTGGCACCTGCAATAAGCGAGTCGATTTAATTGGCGTAATTAATCACTTTATGTTGAGTTTCCATGTTTTTATGGTTTGATTACTCTGTTAAGTCAACGAAAACAATGGTTAAAAATACGAGCAGAAATGCATTCATTTATTTTTCCTTTGTATGCTTTGGGTAGTGGAACTGTGTTAAACAAACATGAGCACGGAATAACAGACATTTCATAGTAGCAATAATCCTGGCGCAGTAACTCATTAACTCACTGTAATTCACTAGTCTTCTCTTTTTCTCAAAAGAACCGCACATCATCCATGTGGTTTGTGCCGTTAATTAGTCAATACCGACTGGGGTTTCTGCTGTTTCGATCTTTTATACCTCGGTTTTTCTCCAATGTAATGAAATATTAATAGCAAAATACACATGCAATTTTCAAACTGGCATTTTTAACGACTTTCTGCCGAAAAAAATCTTCTTTTTGTCATCGTTAAGCGTTACTGAGGATTCAATAGAATTTACTACATTTAGCGAAAAAATTAACTCTGTTTTTGCTTGCAACCCCCGTATTAAAATAATTTAGATCATTAAGCATTTTTTTTTCAAGTTTTCGTTTACTTTGCGAATACGCATCGAAACAAGTGCAAATATGACACGTTATTAGAATTTTCCAACCGCGCACTGGGAAAAACACTTAAAAACTAAGGAATTGGGATAAAATAACTGTCGTAAGATAAACAAGTTTTTATTAATCTTGTCAAATATTTGGTTTAGCATTACGCTCGACGACGAAATTGTTTAACTTACAAGAAAGATAAACAAAGAGAATTGTATTAATGACTAACTGTATGATTCCCTCGTGGTTTAGTGTTCGCTTTTACGTGAAATTATATTATAGGATAACTGTACTGTACCATTAACACACATGAACATGGAAGAGAAATTATTTCATCGTAGTGATAAACCGCGCTTTTTTTAGTAATAAACCACGCAGTTTTTGTAATAAACCAAACAAGTAAAAATGCTTTATTGTCGCAAAACCTTTTTGCTTGTAATAGAATCGCTTTCTCGCTTCCTCTAGTCACTTCCTTTAAGCAGCCCACATTCGCCGGCTGGACGGAATTTGGTTTATGGGTTCAGTTAACAAATTAACTGTACTCTACCGGTAACAGCAGACATAAGCACGGAAAAGCAGACATTTTATGGTGGTAATAAACCACGCATTTAAATATTTTACTGACCCAACAGTACAACCTATTTACTTAAAACAGACTCGCTTTCACGTTTCTACAAGCAGCCGACAAAGCCTGATTGGTTTATAACTTCAATATCTCGCGTCTTTTGACTTGGTTTTCTTCCATTTTATGCCTATGTTTTTGGACTAACGGAAGTACGTATTACATACATGCCGTATTTTCTCGATTAAACGCCCGCGGTTTTTTTTAAATAAACGTCGGGTTGACGATGTCCAGTTTGAAACTGGCAAATACCTCCGGTATTACAGGCAAGTCAACGAAAAAAATGTTAAGTAAAAGTAAAAGATCTTCAGACGTGCATTCATTCATTTATTTATTTTTCCCTTGTAGGCTTTGGGAAGCCGTTGAAATGGTATAATCTGATAGCTGTATTGCACCATTTTTAAAGAGATTTAATCCTACGGAATAACAGACATTTCATAGTAGCAATAACCAAGCCATTTAAATGGTTAACTGGCGCAGTAACCCAATTGCTTGTAATGCACTAGCCTTATTGTTTTCTCAAACGACCTACGTCGTTCGAGAAAACGACAATTAGTTTCAAACTTTTATATCTCTGTTTTTCTCGGCAAATGAAGCAAACTTAAAAGGACGTTTTTGACGCGGCTTTTTACGGAAAAAAAATTCTTTCTTTCATTAATGAGGTTTACTACATTTGAAATATAATTAACCCATTTTTTTTTTTGCTTTCATCCTCTTTTTAAAAATAATTAAAGCCATTCAATATATATGCCTATTAAATTAGTCGTCAGTTTTTCATATATAATTGTCAATGGCAATTTTACAAAATCGGGGTATTTTTCCATTCCTCATATCTCCAAAACAAAGTAGGTAACTCCCAATATTTTAACATTTCTGCTAAGAGTCATAAGAAATCTTGCTGTGACAGAACTTTGAAAAGCATCTGCGTTGTAGAAAATTTTTGAGTAACCGATCAATTTTCACTCTCAATTTCCCTCTCTTTTCAGTGAAAAAGGAGCTTAATAAATTTTAGGTTAAATCTGATTCGCCTTCGCGAGGTTTATAAAATCCACGTTGTTCTAGGAGGATTGTAAGGTATTTTGTTTCTCGGTGTAATGACTATTAAAAGGTGAATATTCAAATATAACGTTCAAATATATCAAACTATGAAAATAGGAAAGTCGCCTTCGTGGTTTACGCGAGTGACTTATTGAGCAAGGCGGCCACTACAGTACAAACGATACACCTCGCTCCTTCGTAACTCGCGAATTTACAAATTCGCCACTCGCATAATCACTCTCTCGAAAATCAAAACTTTGGCAGAGGAGGCTATTCGGCTACTTTCTCTATCAAACCAAGGATTTGGGTATTTAACTATAACGTTGTTGATTTTATAAAATAAACGTGTTACAGTGTAGTTTCTAAAGGAAATGTGGTGCTGTGTCGGTGGGGGAGTAAAACTAGAGCTAGGGCCGTACTAGAGTTGGTCCTTCGTCACAAGGAAATGATTCTCTCATGAGACGAAGAAAATGCACAAAACGTAAGCTTTGCGTTTTACTATGGCCAATTTACTTTAATCGTCTTGATCAATTGATGCCGGCTAAATTTACTTTTGAATTTAAATCCCTAGTGAAAGGCTTAGTCTATGAAATAAGAAGAATGCCAAGTTCTTCAAAGGATTAATTTTCGGAAATTCAGTTTTAATTAAAGCTGGTCGTCTCTGTCTTCCTGCGTGCCTTAATGTCAGTCAGTCAGTCAGTCATACAATCAATTAATCAATCAATCACACATTGAAATTTATCGGAACAAAGTTCATGTCTTAGTAGTTCCAACAGAATCAATACGGAAAAACACGCCCGCATCCTATCGCCATATATATACGACTGTGGTCCAATATTTTACTGTTCCCCTCTCCGTGAAAATTGCGAGAAACTGCTAAATAACAAATTGCAGCAAATATCAATCTCGAGCGGCAATGTTTGTCACCGGCGCCAGCTGTACCTGGCTGTTTGGCCAGAGGTTACTCAGTTTGTTTTTCCTATGCATGAACCTTCAGAAACTGCTCTATTGTCCAGTCTCCTTTCGAGTCTTTAACTGATCCTACTCCATCAGGCCTGGGACTAGAGTCTCTCAGTAAGCGAAGACAATCTCTGAGCCGGAATTTTGGTACTGCAAACTCGTCATTCACCTAAAAGAAAAATATTGTCGAACAACGAAGGTACAACGCAGTGGGCTGATAGCAAAACACAATCGACAATGAGGGAATGAGCACCTTAAAATTAGTGAAATGGTCAATTTCATGACCTCTGGAAAGCAATAAATCGGCCGTCACCATACAGGCGGCTGTAAAATTTCTCGGCTTTGGGTAACTCAGCATCTTGGCTATTTTAAAACATATGGCTCTCAAACTTGGCCATTTTGCTAGTTTTTAGGTGCTCTTCGATGTAGCAGTGACCGATATATTTTTTTGTATACCTCGCCCATACCAAACTTTAAAGGCAAAGAAGTGCGTCTAGGTGAGGTGTTTTAAGAGTCTGTGAAGTGAATAATCAGATATCGCCATTCAAATGAATACCGTTTGAAACTGTTTCTTTCCTGGATTTTACCATTTACTCTTCATCTGCCAAAAACTAAACGTAAGTCGTTAAATAAATGTTTTTAACCAACATGCCTTTTGCGTCCGCAAGCCGGGTGTATTTATATGCGCATTCCCATGGATTCTGACATAAAACGGCCAGTGTTGGCGAGAGAAGAAAAACACAAATGAAAGCCAGTTTTGCCGATTCATGTTGATCGTTTGTATAACACTTGCTTACTGTGGATTTCACTTTCGATGGCCAATGCAGTGTAATGCTTAAAGGGCCGGAACGTGTTCGTTTTATGAAATATTGCTTTATTTTATAGCTGTAAATTGTTAGTATTGGCAACATATTTTTAGTTCATATATCACTTGTTAATTCCAGCTCGCGCAGATGTCTTTCTAGGACGTCTTTCCTCATCTTTCCTGAGAGTAAGGTTTTTGAATAGTTGAGGTTATTACTATATTAGCGCAATTTCCCGGCAACCTGTGCTGAGTTCTCTTTTAAGGCACAGTCAAGTTGAAGACTGTCATAACATTCCTAATTCTATATCTGGGATTGGTTATAGTCCTTATTTGTTTTTTTTTTCAATCGCTTATTTATTAATTCTCAATGAGCATCTTTTTGGAAGAACACCCTTACGTTCTTTCCCATCAATGCACCTTCTCACCTGTTACTACTTCTCACCTGCTACCATCTATCTACTATCTGCACCCTCCCCCGAACTTCGCAAGGTTCTGCGAGACACGTATTTCTAGTTTATAACGAATGTTTAAAATGACTAAGGCCTTTCCAAACAGCTTTCCACCGAAATGGTTCGTTGGGTGCTTCCAAACAGTAAAGTAGAAACTTGTTCGCCATGCAGTGATTCTTTTGTCGCGTGAACGGTCATCAAATTATAGTCCACCTGGGAACCAGAAGAGATGATTTTAGATAAACCGCGTCTTCTTGAAATTATTGAGAAATTGAGACGGAAAATCTTAACGTAACAGTATTTTATTTTCCTTGTGATTCTTTAGTCTCTTCATGCTTCATGTTGTGTTTTAAAGGAGAAGTTCCTCGATCAATTATTAGATACGCTTCGTGGTAGTACTAGTTCGTAGGTTGTTGTTATTAACCTTGGTCGAGTGTGGTAACCTTGGTTGAGTGTGATACGTATTTACCTAGTATTTAATCTGTCAGCCATAAAAAATGGATCGTCAAAGAGCATATCGCAGTTCAATTTCTGAATGTAAAACAGGGACTGCGCATTTCTGTGGAATTGCAGTTTACATCACATTATACATTTTATTCACTTCATACGAGTCCTACGTGGCCCTCACACATTATTCACCACGGTTTTAATGACTATCTGTTGCTTGTGTTTTACGGATTGAGGTCAATGGCGGAATAAGGGTCGAATAAAAAAGGTGTTATTCATGCCTAATTTTCTGCTCGTAGACTCTGTTAATATTTTAGCAGTACACTTCACTTTGCCAGTCCGACAGGTATTTAATATTGTGACAACAACTATTATTCGTTCAATTTAATGTAAGAAAAAGAAGTTGGCGAGAGTGGAATACTTTTTATCGTTGGAGATCTGGATTTTCGGGAGAGGAGGTTTATATCTAGGATTTTTGGCCTGGTTATTTCAAATGATACTGACCGTCCGTTTATATGCTCTGTAAGTGATTCATTAGTTTGGTTTGCGCAAATTGGTTAAGTGTATTTACGTACTGTAATGTTTAATGGCTTAAACTTGTATGCCATGTTTGTTAATAAATTGCAAAACTAGCTTCCCTGTGGAGGTTAACGACCTGAGACGCGACATTCTGTCTAAAACCATCTTTAAGTGGTGTAAATCAATCGGTCCGAAATGAAATATTAACTGCCAGATCTAGTACTCCATTAAGAACTTCAATAGCTGCTTTGGGATAAATGAATTAACCTGTACTAATATTTCGCTCATGCAGTACATGTTTAGAGCGCCACCCGGCCCCTCCTTCCCTAAAATTAAATAATATAATTTCACGTAAAAGCGAACACTAAACCACGAGGGAATCATAAAGTTAGTCATTAATACAATTCTCTTTGATGAGTTTTCCCTGTATGTTTAACAATTTCGTCGTCAAGCGTATTGCTAAACCAAATATTTGACAAGATTAATCAACATATTAATATAAAAAGTGATTAATTACAACCCGCTAATTGTGGGAGGCACAAAGTAGTATGAATACTAATTGAAAATTGTTTTGTATAAAAAGAGTGCGTTGTCTCTAAGCACTTACATTGGCCATCGAAGGTGAAGTCCACAGTGAGCAAGAATTATACAAACAATCAACATGAATGGAAAAGTGGTTTTAACTTTCATTTGTATCTTCATTCTCTCGTCATCACTGGTCGTATTCTCTCAGAGTCCATGGGAATGCGCACACAAATACACTCCGCCTTGCGGACGTAAAAGACCGTGGGTTGGTCAAAAACATTTATTAAAAGTACGTCAAGTTATTGGCATACGAAAGCAAATTGTAACATACAAAAAAAATCAATTCAAAACGATATTCATTTGATTCACTCCACCGACGCACCAAAGTTACAACCATGCACGTATTACGTAAATCAAAAGTTTTTTCCTTTATCTTTATCTCCAGTTATTTATTTATAAAAAGAAAATTCTTTCAATTAAAATACCTTATCCAAACGCACTTGTTAGCTATTGGCGTGGTTTGGAAAAACCCATCGGTCACTGCTGGAAAGTCCGCCTACTTCATATGTTTTAAAACAACCAAGAAACCGCCCAGGCCATTGTGTTGTACGTCAATGTGTAAAAAGTAACCAAAATTGTTAAATACAAATGGATAACTTCATCGTTCGATAATATTTTTCTTTTAGGTGAACGACGAGATTGCAGAACCAAAAATGCGACTTGGAGATCGCCTTCACTTACTGAGAGACTCTCGTCCCAGGCCTAATGAAGTAGGACCAGTGAAAGAAGACAGGGGACTTGGACAATAGAGCAGTTCCTGAAGGGTTCATGGGAAAAACAAACTGAGTAACCTGGCTGACTAAACTAAGTGTTCATTTGTAAAGCAAAAGCTTGTTAAATATATTATCATACTTTTGAACCGGTCTGTCCCGCGGTAAAGAAGTATATTGAACAAAGTATATTCAAATATATTGCTTTCATTTTGTTCATTAATTTGAAGTAAGATGTCCCTTTATTTTCCGTTATACGTTGCACTGATTATACCAAGTGTCTTTTAAACTTTGTAACACTGTCAATAAAATGAAGAGGTTGTTAAAAATCGCCTCTCTTTCTTCTTCCCGGATTTATAAGGGCTCGGAACTAACTTGCAATTACAGAAAAACAAGTCGAAGGGCCAGAATCTCGTTTATAAACCCCTTATCGTTCCTCCCGGCCATTCCCAGTCAATATCGCTAGTCATGATGACAGAAAAAAACACTGCGGTTGCCCTGTCACTCTTAGATATTGCAACGAGCTATTGTAGCCTACCTTGTAAATTAGTAAAGTCTTTATCTGAAAAAGGCTTGTTTGGCTAGACTAAAAATGAAATATTGCATTCAATTCAATATTATATAATTTATGTTGTGTCATCTTTGCAGTTGTCCTGGAAATTTTAGCTGACTAGACTGATCTCTTTCTATGATATCCAATGTACAATTTGCACGATATTTCAACGGTTTTTGCTGTTTTTTCCAGTTCCCGGTTGTAAGTCTTACCGGACAAACAGTAATCGAGAGCTCTGTGTAGTCAAAATTGCAGTGAAAGAGAAATTTTCCTTCTACGTTTTTTAGGTAAGAATCCAAAAAAGAAGACCAGCCTGCTGGATAACGATCCAGATATCTTTTTATGCAAATAACTCTTTGTGTCGTGATCATTGAATTAATATCAAGCATACTCAGGCCTCCTTTTTATAGGTAGGTTTTATCCGCGCCGTTCGTTTCACTTTGTCTTTGTCACCTTTCCATACGAAGGAGAAAAGTATCTTCGAGGAGACTATTATTTAGTTTCCAGAAGGACGGATCGTGTGGTTGGTCATTGAGACTGTCTATTTCAAGGATAACTGTTGAATGATCTGTTTTGACAGCGGTTATAATGTTGGCCTTAGCAACATCATCCTCTAATATATCACCAATAAACCAGTAGTCCAGTCGCTTTTAAGTAAATGGACATTTCTACCTCCATGTAAAACGTTTGCTTTCTGCATTCTGTATCCTCCAAATATCGATTAGGTCGTTTTCATTTAAGATATCATCTAAAATTTTGGCTGAATATTTATGGTTGGATTCCCACCTAGGCAATCGAGGGAAGGGTCGCGAGTTACATGTACATTGAAATCTCCACCGAGTAAGATTTTGCAATGCTTGAGTGTTCCTCGCTGTTGATCATGTTAGATATCTTTTGGAAAAATTCGGATTGTTGAGTTGTTATGTTAGTGGCGAAAAGAAAAGAGCAATCCTGAATATTAGCCTCCAAAAGGATGAATCTTCCTTCTTCGTCGGACTTGACTGAATTTAGTTTGAAATCGAGTGTATTTCGTATACGTGTGGCGACCCCTCGACTATGCGCGGATCCGTGAGCAAAATGAAATCACCACGCCACTGCGCTTTCCACTGGTTGTAGAAAACAAATATCTGCCTTTTGCTTGATTAACCAATTTAAAAATCCTTTACGCTTTTCCAAGGTCCGAATACCACAGACGTTGAGCGAGGCAGCTTTCAGCTTAATATTACTACCATTCATCGCGATCTTTTTTGTACAATATAGAAAGGTTATTGTCATCTCTAGCTCTATAGGTTTCACAATACCGCACGGTTTTAAAATGAATGGCAAGATCGTTTACGTTTATGAAGATACACATAACGAAACAAAAAAGAAAAAATGAAAAACGTAGCCTGAGTATGAATAAAATTGTTAATGCTACGTGTGGATGTGATCAAGTGTTAACGCCTTTTGTTAGAAGCATAACTTCAAAACGAAAAAATAATGTAAATCGCAGCTCCTATTAAAAAAGAATAGAAAGTGCCAAGGGTCTTAGGGGGAGGGATGGCAAGTAAACTAGGAAGGCTCCGTTGGGGCGCATAAATGCTTATTTGTGATGAGCCAGGAATTTGTGATGAGCCAGGATGCACCCCCTCCCTATACTACACACTAAAAGGTGATACAGGATCACCAACCGCAATGATCGTGGAATTTAAAAGTTAACTTTAAAAATACCTATTATATAGGGTGAGGCAGGATCACGCCCCATACTTGGCGTGGTTATTACCAATTGAACGTTTTATATACCTAGTACATTTGCGCTATAAATGTCGCACTACGGTTTCATCTGAGAAATCAAGCCTTTCAAGGTTGGCTCCACGGCTATAAGATGGTCGTCCCTAAAAACTATCCTACAAAAGACCTCAGATTGTTCTACCAAGAGAACAAGTCTACAATCGTTCAAGTGACTGAGGAAGAGGCTGCGGAATTGGGTCCTGTTAAAGTGAATTTCACGCTTGAAATTCTCTTGGCAAAGGCAGTAGTAAACGGTATTGAAACATTAAACTACTACTTCAGGCTGCCAGACCCATTAATAGTAACATACTTCAGCCAATCTGAAGTTACCGAACAGCCGGACGGTGTTATAAACAAGTAGCAAGATGGGCATAGATTGGATCAGGTTGGGTCATTGAAAAAGTCAATACTGTTTGGCTTGATTTTGCTAGACACCGACCTATCAGAGGTGGTTCCTACATAACTCTTCCGAGAAAGTTAAAAGATAAGTAGGCCATCATAAACATAAAAAACAAAGACGATCCATGCTTTCGCCGAACTTTACGTGCTGCGTTGTTTCCTTCGCCAGACATGAAAAATGCCGACAGACCAGGCAAGTACCCAACAGACGACGGCTTGGATTTCACTGGGATTTCTTTCCCTACTCCCTTAAATCAGCTCTCAAGAGTTGAAAGGCAGAACAACCTAGCCTTAAACGTCTTTGGGTGGAAAAACAATAGTGTTGTCATATATAGAGTTAGTAAAGTAGAAGATCAAACATAAGACGAATAAACCTGATGCTGATAACCTGATGCTGACAACCAAAGAAAACAACAAACACTTTCTGCGAGAGATGCCTTCAAGCGGAGTTTTAAATCACAACATGTCCTCGACGATCACACGGTCTACTGCAAAGGTATCAAAGGTCGGCCAACACGAATTGAAATGCCGAAGGAGGGTGACAACATCCAGCGTTTTGAGAATTATCAGAACCAGATGAAAGCACCCTACATCATCTACGCAGAGTTTGAAAGTCTCGTGACAAAAACACAGAAAGCAGCACAATCAAGACAGAAGTCCACAGACCTTTTTTATGCTCAAACGGCAAATCATATGGTCCTTTCTGCTACAGAGGTCTGGACGCAGTGAAAGTGTTCCTGCATAACATCCAACAAGCTGAGAAGATCATCAGAGATAAGCTAAGGCTGAAAAAGCCACTTACCATGACAAGGGAAGACTGGGCAAACTACAACATTGCTTGTGAGTGCATCATCTGCCACGAAAGCCTGTATAAAGAAAACTTCAAGGAATTCGTTGAAGTTTACGATCCGAACACTGGAAAATACGCAGGCCTTGTTCACTGGAAAACCAACAAGTGTTACTCCAATGCTTTCAAGACGTACGTCCAAAACAGGCGAATTAGAACTTCAAGAGTTTCCCTTTATTGGCCCAAGGAACCAATTAAAGGAAGCAAAACGAGGGATACAATCCCAAGCTGGATGATTGCCTCTTCAGCGGCGAGCCTCTAGTCAGGAAGCTTATAAGGGACTCTGTCAAGGATCATTGTCATATATCAGGTAAGGGACTGTGCAATAATTATCAGGAGGGAGGGTTGGAAAATGGGCTTCAAGTAGGAAAATATTAGGTAAATTAAATACCCCCCTTCTAAAGGAGTAAATTTAGTTATTGCCTCCCCCCCCAACTCCCTCTGATCAGTCAGAAATTTTGTATGACCCCCCCCCCCCCCCCCCTTCACACATCTTTTATATACAAATACCCAGCATTTTCTTAATATACACTGTTGAGGCTCGGACTCAACACTTTCCAGTGGTCTTCCCTTATGGGACATCCGGGTACGAGATTAAGAAATAATGTACTTAGTCAGGATATTTTGTTAGTTTCCCGTTTTGCAAGCAGCCTTTTCATAGTGCGTGTTTCATAGTTATTTCATAGTTTCCTTCGTTTATCCGCCTCAGGATCTTTTCACCGAATCGTCGATACTTGGTAGGATGTATTGTTTTTCATTTGTAGCACTTTCGAAGTTGTTGCTGTTATTTTGCGGTTTCAATTTAGCCACCTTTGTAATCTTAGCGTTTGATTATTTGCAGAATAAAACGAGCAGATTTGTCAGATTTCTACCTCGTCACGTTCCGGTCGACTTTTTGGAACAGGCTTCAACTAGAACGCCTGTTCATGGTTTTATTCGAGTAGTTGTTCGTCGCCTTGATAACAATTACTGAAATACTGCTTCGTTCATCGCCGAGCTTTGCTTGCACAAGAACAACGCAGAGACACGTGATTTAATTTAATACTGGATTTTCTCTTCATGAACGACGACCTTCGTCGAAAACACTACAGTCATTCAAGGAATCGCTAAAATACGATCTGTTTTTTCACCTTTTCAGTTTAAAGGTTGGCGAAGTACATGTTCTTTCTTCGCAGAAATGGCAGACAGCGATGTAAACAAACGCAAATCGAGACCCTCCACGCGGTTAAATTCCGAGGACGCCCGACGGGAGAGAGCGCTATCGCTGAAGCGTTCTCGTTCTGGTCACCAAGGCGCTCTTACCAAGGCTCACAAAGAAATAGAAGAACTATTGGTGAAAGATGACTTGTCGAATGTAACTTTATTGAAAGAAAGGTTTGATAAATACGAAGCCTTGTGGAAGAACTTTGTTTTGTCACACAATAAATGTATGGATGTTGCTGACCCCGAAGAAAGGTCTGAAAAGTCTGTACATTTTGACATGTTAGCCCAGCGAAGAGTTAGTCTTTCGACTTCTGTTGAAAACTTTATTCATAATGCGGCAAACAAATTAAAGGAGCAGGTTATGCGGGATCTGCAGGAAATAACAAGACCTGGCCGTCGCGAATCCGTGAGGTCACGCAGTCACCGATCGTCACGCTATTCATGCATTACTTCTAGTTCAAAGGCCCAAGCATGTAGGTTGGAGGCAGAGAAGGCTCAGGTGGCTCTTGCATTTACGGAACAAGAGAAACGGCGCAGGATTGAAGCAGAAATGAAAACGTTAGAGCTGGAAAGGAAGCAACGCGAGCTTGCCCGTAAGCGAGAAGTTGAGGAAGAAGAACTAAAGGGTATCATTAGGTTGGAATCCTTAAAAGCTGAGACAGACCATGAGCTCGCTGAAGCAAGAAAGGCAGTTGCTATTATGGACCTAGAGGCTAAGCTTACCGCAGAAATGGAAGGAAGGTTAACAGACGAGGAAACATCACCACTTAAGTCAACACCATTCAGTCGCGCACCACCTGCACCTGACAGTACTACTTATCCTCCAGGGACCACTGTCACGCATTCCTCATCCATAGCCGCTACCCAAGTAACTGTCATGCCTGTGAACTCCACCGGAACTACTGTTTCACCCTCAACCACAGCGAGCGGTCTGAACTTTCCTGTACTGAGCAGTAGCACTCCTTCGACGCTACCCTATCAGCCTCCACCTGTGACACCAAGTCCTTTTGTGCCAGCCGCTACCCAAGTACAGTCCAACTCCATATGTTCAGTGATGCAAGCGAGTACGCCTTCTCAGCCTCTGGGTACCTAAGACTGAGTGACAACCGTGATGGCCAAACTCACTGTTCCTTTGTCTTTGGAAAATGTCGCAATGCTCCTCTTAAGAGACCAACCATCCCGCGTCTCGAGCTCATGGCAAGCCTTATGGCAGGCTGAGCCAGCAACTTCATCAGGGCAGAGCTGGACTTTCCTATTGACCGTGTTGTTTTCTGGACCGACTCGGTGACTGTAATCCAATACATCAAGAATGAGACTAGAAGATTCCACCGATTTGTTGCCACCAGGTTAGAAGAGATTCACGAGCACACAATCCCTGATCAGTGGCGTTATGTCCCAGGAATCCTAAACCCGGCGACGATGGATCTCGAGGCCTATCTATTGAAGCCCTTTATCCTGGATGTCGCTGGTGGTCTGGACCCGAATTCCTGTGCCAAAGGGAGGAACACTGGCCCCGCCGTGAAGTGGGTGGCATCCTGGAGAATGACAAAAAAGTAATAGCCCGAAGAGCCAATCAGAGTACCATAACCACTGCCACCGGTTCCTCCTTGGATGAATTGCTAATGAAGTTCTCCTCATGGGCAAAGTTGGTCAAGGCTGTGCTATGGCTCATGCGCTTTGTTCATTTCGTGTTTCGCCCACATTTTTTTTTGGCCGCAGATTCCTTGCAGTGTTTGTATAGCCGTGTTGAGCCAATACGAAATCTTTTTCGTATAGAAACAGCAGACTCCTTGCCACGCAAGGCAACGATTTCTTGGATCGCTTTTGGCGAAAGCTCTTTTGCTTTGGTCATTTTCCGATAATTATAGTTTCCTCAAAAACCAAAACCACTCCACTGCTCGGTTCGGTATGCATGCACCTGCAAACATACATAGGTTGCTCTTGCTGTGTTTGTAGGATCTTGGGCAGATTCTTACCATGTTCCTTGCCATGTTCTTTGCAGCTTCTTCTTGAGTTAATTAGTTTTTTCCTCTTTATATCATCTTATACCCGCACATAATTTTTTTTTTTATTAATTGAATTTTTTTCAAATATACATGAATACAATTGTTATTATTAGTATTATTAGTAACAGTATTAAAGAAAAAGAAAGTGTACAATCGGAATAAACTATATATATTAAGTTAAAAAAAAAGGAAAAAAGGAAGAAAAACAGGGCAGATTCTTACCATGTTCCTTGCCATGTTCTTTGCAGCTTCTTCTTGAGTTAATTAGTTTTTTTCCTCTTTATATCATCTTATACCCGCACATATATATTTTTTTATTAATTGAATTTTTTTCAAATATACATGAATACAATTGTTATTATTAGTATTATTAGTAACAGTATTGAAGAAAAAGAAAGTGTACAATCGGAATAAACTATATATATATTAAGTTAAAAAAAAAAGAAAAAAGGGAAGAAAAACATCTGGTGCACAGGCCACCCAAGTACTTAAAAAAAAATAGTAAGTAGTGCAGAAGTGCTATTGGGTCGAAAGTTTGGGCCATATCTTTTTCAAATAAAATGTTTTTACACCAACCCATCTTTTATACCCGCACATACGCTGCACAGTCCGAACCAGGGGGGTTACCATTGGGGATAAGTTGGCCAAATGAATAAGAGATTGTTTTCTTCCAAACGAGCACGATGACCTATCTTTTTTAGTATTTCATTGTGCTCTACAAAGCATCCTCTTTGAGATAACAAAGTTTAAAAACATTTCTTCGTCAGGAAAAAAAGTTATTGCTAAAAACATGTACATACCCAGCATTCGTGGCCATAAAATCATGACCTTGAGATCATGCAGGCAAGGAGCGTATTAATTACGTGAGTGCCGTTTGAGGTTGTGTGCCTTTGCCGTGAATCATGTGCATATATCAAATTGTTCCTTATGGTCGACGCATTACATCTATTACAGTTTTTCAAGCATTTCATTTTACTGCCTCAAACTAGCGCATAAAGTAACGTAAACCGATCAAATAATCACACACGTGATTGGCAGTACTTCATGGATAAATAGGGTAACTTTAGTCCATCATATCTATTTCGCGAGCATGTTGATCTATGTTTCTTATCGCATTTTTCGAAACAATCCTTGATAGGGAAATTCATTCATTGTTTTTTATTTTATTGTTATTTTTTATTTTTATTATTCAACAGGATACAATATTAGCTAATGTTAACAAATATTTGCATTGATTACATACTACATACTTACATACTAGGAGACTTAACATACAGATAACAATCATGATAATGGTCGACATTCTTTTTTTTTAGTTATGAGGGAGATTATCGCTTGTCGCTGAGAAATAGATAACTTTCCTGTTTGAAATGCATAATTAAAGCTTTCCACCATATACGTTCTGACAATCAGTCCCAGATATATCTATAAAACTCTACAGTTAAACCATTTGCTCCTGGGATTTTCTTGATTTCCATATATTAAAGATGTGATATGCTTTTTTCTTTGGTTCTTTTTTCAAGGTTATAAAAATATTTACTGTTTTTCTCGCCTTGTTCGTACCAGCGCGCTCTTCTACGTACAATGGTGCCACTCGTTTTAATTGTAGAAATTTCGGATAGTTTGGCTTTGACTCTGTCCATTTTAGTTTTAACAGAGACATCGTATTTCTCTTGGAGGTTTGCTTGCAGTTCTATCAGTTTTGACAAGAGATTTTCCTCCTCATTGTATGTTTGCTTTGGTTTTTGTTTAGAGTATTTAATTGTAAATGCTCTTATTTCTATTTTATTTTCATTACTTTTTGATGCTTAAATGTTTTTTTTTTCTCGAAGATATTAGCCAACAGGCTACTCTGTAAATTCGAACTGAAATAAAGTTAATGTTTGATTGTATGTATCCGGGAAAGTTAAAAAAACAACGTTCGTGAACTTTTATTTCTGAGGAATAACAGAGAGCAATTCTTTTCACTTCCCATCAGTGAGTGTGTATCTAAAGTTCTTTTTTGCTTAGCTATTATTTTTTGCTGAATGAAATAAACCTCAACGATGACAGAAAGACGTTTTTCCGTATTTAAAGCTGTCAAAAACGTCCCTTTTGAGTATACTTCGTTAGCCGAGAAAAACGGAGGTATAAAAGATTGAAAAAGCTGAAACCCAGTCAAAAGGCGCCATATATTTAACTAATTGTCGTTTTCTCGAACGACGTGGGTCGTTTGAGAAAACAATAAGGCTAAATACATTGCAAGCAATTGGGTTACTGCGCCAGTTCAAATTGCTACTATGAAATATCTGCTATTCCGCCGGGTTAAATCTGTTTACAAATTGTACCATTTCAGCGAATTCCCAAAGCCTACAAGTGACAAATAAATAAACGAATGAATGCATGCATGTCTGAAGATCTTTTACTTATAAGTTTTACATTTTTCGTTGACTTGCCTGATAATACCATATATAGGATGAGATGCGACGACGGAGGCGCTTATCAGTTTTAAACCGGACATCGTCAACCCGACGTTTATTTCACGAACCGGCGTTTAATGGACAAAATATGGCATTTATGTTATTCGTGCTTCCGTTAGTTCAAAAACCATCGGTATAACATGGGAGAAAACCCAGTCAGCAGACCCGAGATATTGAAAAATGAAGTTATAAACCAATCAGGCTTTGTCGGCTACTTGTAGAAACGAGAAAGCGAGTCCATTTTAAGTAAATAGGTTATTGGGACAGTAATGCGTGGTTTATTACTGCCATAAAATGTCTGCTTTTCCGTGCTTGTGTTTGCTGTTACCGGTAGAGTATAGTTAAGTTGTCAATTGAACCCATAAACCCAATTTCATCCAGCCGGCAAATGTGGGCTTAAGGAAGGGAAAAAGCAATTCCATTACAAGCAAAAACGTTATGCGACAGTAAAGTATTTTTAAATGTCTGGTTTATTGCAACAAATGCGTGGTTTATTACTAAAAAAGCGTGGTTTATTACAACGGTGAAATATAATTGCTCTTCCATGCTGATGTGTGTTAATGGCCTGGTATAGACAGTTATCCTGTAATATAACCTAACAAAGTAGTATGAATACTAATTGAAAATTGTTTTGTATAAAAAGAGTGCGTTGTCTCTAAGCACTTACATTGGCCATCGAAGGTGAAGTCCGCAGTAAGCAAGAATTATACAAACGATCAACATGAATGCAAAAGTGGTTTTAGCTTTCATTTGTGTCTTCATTTTCTCGTCATCACTGGTCGTATTCTCTCAGAGTCCATGGGAATGCGCACACAAATACACTCCGCCTTGCGGACGTAAAAGACAGGTTGGTTAAAAACATTTATTCAGTTATTCTTTTTATTAGAACGCCTTATCCAAACGCACTTGAACAGCTTCAACTCTTTGCCTTAAAGTAAGCTATTGGCGAGGTTTGGAAAAACCAATCGGTCACTGCTGGAAAGTGCGCCTAACTCATATGTTTTAAAATAGCCAAGATACAGCCCAGGCCATTGTGTTGTACGTCAGTGTGTAAAAAGTAACCAAAACTGATAAATACAAACGGATAACTTGACTGTTTGATAATATTTTTCTAATTAGATTAACGACGAGATTGCAGTACCAAAAATGCGACTTGGAGATCGTCTTCACTTACTGACAGATCTAGACTCTCATCCCAGGCCGGACGGAGTAGAACCAGTGGAAGAAGACAGAGGACTTGGACAATAGAGCAGCCCTGAAGGTTCATGGGAAAAACAAACTGAGTAACCTGGCTGACTAAACTAAGTGTTTCGTTTTAAAGTAAAAGCTTATTAAATATATTATCATACTTTTGTACCGGTCTATCCCGCGGTAAAGAAGTATATTGAACAACTATATTCAAATATATTGTTTTCATTTTCTTCACTAATTTGATGTAAGATGTTCCTTTTAGTTTATGATTTTCGTTATACGTTACACTAATTATACCAAGCGTCTTTAAACTTTGTAACACTGTCAATAAAATGAAGTGGTTGTTATACATTGTCTTTCTCTTTTCTTCCCGGATGTATATGGGCTGGGAACTAACTTACAATTACAGAGCAACGGGTCAAGGGCCAGAATCTCGTTCATAAATCCTTTATCGTTCCTCTCATTCCCAGTCAAGATCGCTAGTCATGAAATACTGCGGTTGCCCTGTCACTCTTAGATATTGCAATGTGCTAATGTAGCCTACCTTGTACATGATTAGTAACATCTTTATCTGAAAAACGCTTGTTTGGCTAGCCGAAATATTGCATTCAATTCAATATTTACGTTGTGTCAGCTTTGCAGTTGTCCTTGAACATTTTAGATAACTAGAACTCTTCCTATGAGATCCAATGTACAATAAGCACGATCTTTCAACGATTTTGGCTGTTATTCCACTTCCGGTTGTAAGCCGGCTTTCCGGACAAACCAGACCACTTGCTGAATAAGATAATGGCAACTCTCACAGCTTAGTATACTTGCTTACCTGGAGGACCATCAAATCAAGATTTTTTAATAAGATTTAATAAACATGCACTGACGACTACCTTACGTATTACAAAAAAAAAGATACGCGCGCCAGGAATAGGCGCAAAAGAGACGGAGAACGAATTCTGTGTAGGATCGTCTTACTTCAAATATCCTGATAAATTTGTCATGATTTAGCAATTTCTCGCAATTTTCCCAGAGATGGGGATAGTAAATATTGGACCACAGTTGTATATGCCGTATCATAGTTAATCAAAATCCAGTTAATGGCCTTGTGTGAAATAGCCATCTACATTGCAGCCATTGTAGCCTGCAATGTGGACGTATCCTGCCGTATTTTGTTTATCAAAAATAAGACTTACTACGCACAGGAAGACAGGGACGATCAGCTATAAAACAGAATTTTTGAGACTCGAGAGACTTGCTTCATTATTTTAGTGAAGGAGGGGTAACGCTCTTAACATGTACTGCATGAGTAAAATCTAGTACGGGTTCTTTTATTCGAAGGCAGCTATTGAAGTTTTTAATTGAGTAGGTCTGGCAGTTAATATTTCATTTCGTACCGTTTGATTTGCACCACTTAATGTTGGTTTTAGACAGAATGTCGCGTCTCAGGTCGTTAACCTCCACAGGATAGCTACTTGTGCAATTTATAAACAAACATGGCATGCGTGTTTTGGCCGAAACGTTACTTTCAAAACATTACAGTTCGTAAATACACTTAACCAATTTTCGCAAACCAAACTAATGAATTACTTACAGAGCTTATAAAGGGTCAGTATCATTTTAAGTAGCCAGGCCAAAAATCCTAGATATAAACCTTCTCTCCAGAAAATTCAGATCTTCCAACGAAAAAAAAAGTGTCTTCCACTCTCGTCAACTTCATTTTCTTACATTAAATTGAACGAAAAATAGTTACTGTCACAATATTAAATGCCTGTCGGACCGGTAAAGTGAAGTGCACTGCTAAAATATTAACAAATTCTATGGGCAGAAAATAAACATAAACGGCCTCTTTTTTATTCCGCCCTTAACCCCAATCCGTAAAACACAAGGAACAGACAGTCATAAAACCGCGGTGAATAATGTGTGAGGGCCACGAAGGACTCGTATGAAGTGAAAAAAATGTAAATGTAAATGTAACTGCAATTCCCAGAAAGGATCAATACGGGGATAGCGATAATAAAAGAAAAATCTTTGATCCTGGTGAGAATTAAACTCACGACCTTGATTAGAACTTAATTCCAGCGCTCTAACCGACTGAGCTACGAGGTCAGACGGGAGATCAAAAGGTCGTGAGAATTATGGAAAATCACGAATCGCGGCAATGGAAATATGAACAATATGCGAGATCTGCGTAGCACTCGTATGAAGTGAGATGAAATTAAATGTAATTTAAACCAGCCTATTGTAAATAATTCAAGAGCTCCGGCTTGACACATCCATATACATGTAGAACGACGATTGCGGACTTTTGACTGCAACTACTTACTTTCGTCAACAACAAAAAAAACACGACAGAAATGCACAGCCCATGTTTTACATTCAGAAACTGAACTGCGATATACTCTTTGGCAAAACATTTTTTATGGCTGACAGATTTAATACTGTAAGTACTGGCTACTAGGTAAATACGTATTACACTTGATCAAGGTTGAAAAATCAGGTAATAACAACAACCTACGAACTACTACCACAAAGCGTATCTAATAATTGATCGAAGAACTTCTCCTTAAAAACAGAACATGATTGCCAAGAACAGTGAAAATGAAAAAGATGTGAACGTTAAAAAAAACTTCCCGGATAAGCTAGTCTGTGCTGTGACTGACCATTAGCGAAGCAGGGTAAAAGTTACTCTTAATGTAAATGAATCAAATTGCTGGGAAAAAGCAAAACGCTTTAAAAAAATATTGCGACAAAACGACAAAAAATGCCGGGGTTTTTACCGGAATCCATCACTTAAACTTATGTGTCTGCCGGACAATCAAGGCGTCAGTAAGAAGACGCGGTTTATCTAAAATATTTTCTTCTGGTTTCCTGGTGGACTATAATTTGATGACCGTTCGCGCGACAAAAGAATAACTGCATGGGCGAACAAGTTTCTACTTTACTATTTGGGAGCACCCAGCGAATCGTTTTGGTGGAAAGCTGTTTGGAAAGGCCTTAGTCATCTTAAACATTCTTTATAAACTAGAAATACGTGTCTCGCAGAATCTCGCGAAGCTCGGGGGTGGGGGGGGGGGGGGGGGGGGGGGGGAGGGGGTGCACCGCCTGTCGAAACTTTTGGTGGCGTCCCAATTTGCGTATGAGGCTTTTCGCCGTTCCACTTTGTCTTCTTTCGATGGTTCGCGTACCGTTTACCGTCCGCCATCTTTGTTTACCATGCTCCTATAGGCTTACATGAAGTAGTACCACATTTAAAAAAAATGTCGCCATGTTACGTCATGCACGAGCGCGCGCGCAAAGTAAGAAATCTAAACAGATAAAGGGCTGGTGGCCGTTGCGTTAACTTTACTTAGATTTTACTAACTTGGATGGTCGGTGACCCCTACTTTTTTTTAGCTAGATAATTTTCTTTTCTTATTCTCGACAGATTGTGAAAAAACGAACAAAAAAATCATGTAGGAAGTTAAAAATTTTCCGATTATTCTACCCACGAAACATCGAATCCAGCCAACTTGCGGTTGTCATGGTTCGCAAATGCTGTCGTTTAAAAATAAGTTTTACTTTAAGCGACGTCACCAGTTGATTTAATTTGCTTAATAGACCCACTCGTATAAAATTTGACATAGAACGTTCCATTCTAGAGATTCATTTGCAATATTTTTAGACTGACAGTCATCGGGGCCACATCGAGTAAGGAAGACCGATTTTTCCAAATTAAGGTGGCCTTTCAGATATCTTATCTCCGAAACGAACTCGGTGACCCCCCAATTTCTTTGCATTTCTGACACGAGTAACTCATTACCTAGCCGTAGCAAAAGTTTTAGAAAAAAATCAGTGTTAGAAGATTTTCGCGCGAACGTCCTTAACGCATTTTAATCTTTTTTTCGAAGGGATAAAAAGTGTCATTTTGGATACGAAATAAGGTCAGCTAGGATTCACGGAAACGATAAAACAGTTAGTATAAAATACAGCGCTATTCCAAGTGCTGGGGACCCCTGGCTATTCACATTGTGATCATCTGTAAAAGCTGGAGAGCTCAAACACACTTGGTCGCTAGAGTTTAATGACGTATAGGGTCAACAACCGATTACCAACCATAACATCGTAAAAAGCAACATCTGAGACGACAAAATTATTATGGTATCAACGACATCAATGTCCACTCAACTTTTTCAAACTCCAACTTATTGTCTTCCACAGCAGAGACTTAAATTATTCTTGAGGATTTTCCTCATTTGAGCACACACAAAAACACACCGGTAATTCATTTTCAGAAGACGAAACAGACAAAACCGACGAACCTGTACCAGAATAATAATGTGCTCCTTTGTTTTGAAAACTTGAGGGCCCATTGACCACGTCCAGCGGAAATGCTTCGCGATGATTCCTTTTAATAACTCCAGTAACTTATATATTAATAATAATAATAGCTAAGACATGGTAAAAATGACAACTATTATAATATTATTCTTCAAACAAGTGGGACATTTTGACAGAACGCCATCTTAAACGGAAATATGCGATGAAAACATCTGAAACATTCCAGAGGATTGTTTTGTTGAAACCTAAACATTCATTGAGCTATTAACAACGTATCAAAGCTATTTTTTCCTTCTGGAGAATTTCAGTAGGCTACGCTCCACTGAAAGCATATTTATTTATCATCTTTGCACGATCATGTCGACGCTTTTTGGTCGTCTTTTAAATTTCCAAAAGCCCCCATCACGTGATTATTTCGAAATGAGACAGGGGCACTATTCAGTTTCCCTGATTAGAGTCAAAGAGTTCTAATTAGAATGATTTTGAGCACGCTGGTGATAAATGTCTACCACTGCCACGACGTATAAATAGCCGAGAACCCTTGGATCAGGTTTCGCACGGCAAAAATAAGGAGTGTGACTTTTTCCGACCACAACTGCGTATAGCACACCATCTGAGTGAGACTGAAATCCTCTTGCCTAAAAGCCTGCTTTATTACGCTGATGATTCCTCGGCCTGCTGGAATTAGCAGCAGCCTTTAGACATAACAACTTACAACAACTCCTACCGGAGTTTTTTCAGAGCGAGCCAATACAAGAAAATCAAGTGAATCCGAGGGATTACGCTTCAATCCCTTATGTAAAGGATGTTTCCGAGAGAATTAGACGTGTACTCAGCAAAGAAAACATTAGGACCACGTTCAAACCCGTTAAAACACCAGGCAGCATTTTTAAGAAACCGAAAGACCGCCCTGCTGTAAATCAGATCAAAGGAATTGTTTACAAAGTTAAGTGTAAGACATGTGATTTCACTTTTGTCGGAGAAAGAATTAGAGATCCTGGAATTCACGAGGTGCAGAACACAAGCCGGGTACAAGATCGAACATTGAAAGCGCAATTAGCGGCACCACGCCTAAACAACAGATCACGATATTCACCCAGACTACGTTGAAATTCTAGAAAGAACCTGGACAATAGGCAAGAACGCCTTTTTCTGGAAGCTTTGCATTCCATTCAAGACCGCAACTCCGCAAACGAACATTTACAATTCCCAAAGGTTTATTTACCTTTAGCAGCATCCCTGGAGACCAGCAGCGGCAAATAAGAAACGATTATGCGTGCAGTGACTCTGTTTCAAACTAACTCTGACGAAATTTAGTTTTTTAAAAGTATTTTTGCGTCGACGAAGGAGACGCCTACTAATCTTGTCGGCTAGGCGGAACGAATCGAGAAAAGTGTCGGTACCAAATCTGCGCCATCTCGATTAAACATATGCTGAATGACCTGAATGCAACTTCCAGACATTAAAGTATATCTACATTTATTTAGTCGGTAAAATCCTTGCGGATATCACACCAAGTACTGAGGCGTATCATTTCAGAATCAAAGAAATATAAACCGGAATGAAATCAAGACAAGTATACTATTTATGTCGGAAAAATCTGAGACCTTTCGGAGTACAAAGCACGGCAGAATTGAAGGATTTTGCCCGATTCCACGGCGATAGCGTGAATTTGTTTGACGTCGGCCGACGTTTTTGCCTGCGTGACATATCTCGTGACATAGCCCCTTTCAACAGTGGCTGAAACTGAGGTACTACGTAGGTCAAGACGAAGTGCTACGGTATAAGGAGACGCACTATAATCTATGATTACTACTAGTTATAAGATAATTTTTGCATTTTTTAGATCAGTTTCAAAACGTTTTTAAGTTAAGAAATCATTTCAGAGTTTTGTGCTTGTCTAACACGCCTGATTCACTATCTCCCGATGCAAAATGTCTAATTTCCGAGGCAAATAAATAATCAAACGTCATTTCCTCTGCAGCAGGGAAAGTTTTTAATCACGCGCTGGCATGCCATTTCAAGTACAATCAGGTACAATTCAGAGCTTTTGCTCTGAGTTGGAATGACACTTTATGGATTTTAATTGGGCACTTGCCTGTCTGCTTCTGGTGCAACTGTTGTAACGGGAGGTAGTAACAGGTGGGAATGTGCATTGATAGGAAAGCACATTAGGGTGTTGTCCCAAAAGGATGCCCATTGAGAACTGTACTTAATAAATAAGCGATTGGAACTAAGACAAATAAGGAATAGGAATAGAAATGTTATGACAGTCTTCAGCTTGACTTTACCTTAAAGGAGAACTCGGCACAGGTTGGCGGGAAATTGCATTAACATCGCAACGACCTTAACTATTCAAAACCTTACACTCAGGAAAGGCATCCTAGAAGAACATTTGTGCGAGCTGTCATTTAGAAGTGATTACTAAAAATGTATTGACAATACTAACAATTTACAGCTATAAAATAAAGAAATATTTTAGCTTTTTCGCATAAAACGAACACCTTCCCTTTAAGCAATTACATTGGCCATCGAAAGTGAAGTCCACAGTAAGCAAGTATTATACAAACGATCAACATGAATGCAAAACTGGCTTTCATTTGTGTTTTCCTTCTCTCGCCAACACTGGCCGTTTTATGTCAGAATTCATGGGAATGCGCATATAAATACACCCCGGCTTTCGGACGCAAAAGGCAGGTTGGTTAAAAACATTCCGTTTAACGACTTACGTTTAGTTTTTGGCAGGTGAAGAGCAAATGGTAAAATCCACGAAAGAAACAGTTTAAAACTGTATTCATTTGAATGGCGATAAAAAAAAACGGATTATTCATTTCACAGACGCTTAAAACACCTTAACCAGACGCACTTTTTTGCCTTTAAAGTTTGACATAGGCGAGGTGTACAAAAAAAATATATCGGTCACTGCTATATCGAAGCTATGATCATTTAAAAATAAGCAAAATGTTCAAATTTGAGAGTCATATGTTTAGCAAAGATACTGAGTTACCCTAAGCTGGGAAATTTTACAGCCGCCTGTACGGTGACGGCCAAATTCTTGCCTTACGGAGGTCATGACTGACCATTTCTAATTTTAAGGTGCTCATTACAGCATTGTCGATTGTTTTTTGCTAACAGCCCATTGCGCTGTACCTCAGTGTGTAAACTGAGTTACAAAAACCGATAAATACACACGGATAATTTCGTTGTTCGACCACATTTTTCTTTCAGGTAAATGACGAGTTTACAGTTCCAAATCACCGGCTCAGAGATCGTCTTCGCTTACTGAGAGACTCTCGTCCCAGGCCTGATGAAGTAAGACTAGTGAAAGACTCGAAAGGAGACTGCACAATAAAGCAGTTCCTGAAGGTTTATGAGAAAAACAAACTGAGTAACCTCTGGCTAAACAGCCAGGTACAGCTGGCGCCGGTGATAAACACTGCCGCTCGAGATTGATATTTGTTACAATTTGTTATTTAGCAGTTTCTTGCAATTTTCACGGAGAGGGGAACAGTAACTAGAAAATATTGGACCACAGTCGTATATATATGGCCTGCAATGCAGGCATGTTATACCGTAATGTTTCTGTAGGAACTGAGACATGAACTTTGTTCCAATAAATTTCACTGAATGTGTGATTGATATTGTATGACTGTATGACTGACTGACTGACTGACTGACATTAATGCACGCAGAAAGACAGAGACGGCTAGTTTTAATTAAAAATGAATTTCCGAAAATTAATCCTTTGAAGAACTAGGCATTCTTCTTATTGCATCTTAGTCAAGAGACTATCACGTACGTGATAGTCTCTTGATCTTAGTACATTTCGTAGACTAAGACTTACGCATTTAAAAGCTTACGTTTCGTACGTTTTCTTCGTCTCATGAGAGAATCAATTCCCTGTGACGAGGAACTAACGCTAGTAACTCTAGCTTATTAATCTTTTCACGGTGGTCAATTTACATCATCATCTCAGCTGATAAAACGAAATTTTCGTGTTTCACTCCCCCAGCGACGCAGCACCACATCTGCTTTAGAAACCAACACCTTTATTTTATAAAATCAACAACGTTATAGTTAAACACCCAAATCCTTGGTTTGATAGAGAAAGAAGCCGAATAGGCCCCACTGCCAAAGTTTTGATTTTCGAAAGAGCGGTTATGCGAGTGGCGAATTTGTAAATTCGCGAGTTACGAAGGAGCGAGGTGTATCGTTTGTACTAGTGGCCTTGCTCATTTGCAGTTTGCTAATAAGTCACTCGCATGAACCACGAAGGCGACTTTCCCGTTCATTCTTTGACTTGAACGTTATAATTGAATATTCATCGTTTGATCGCGGTCTTTACTCCGAGGGTCAAAATATTTTTTTTAATTTCCCTAGAGCTACGTGGATCGCAAAAACCTCGCGCAGGCGAATCGGATTTAACCTAGTAGAATTAATTAAGCGCCTTTTTCAGGGAAAAGAGAGGGAAAATTAGAGTAGAAATCGAAACTATCCAAGACCTCATTACTAAACAACAATTACCAGTTACCGCCAACAATCTCATCATCACTACTCCTAGAACCTCACGCGTTTATTTCAAACCTAAAATTCATAAACCAAACAATCCGGGCCGACCAATTGTTTCCGCTTGTAGCTGTCCTACCGAACTAATTTCTAGCTATTTAGACAAAATCATGGCCCCCATTGTCAAATCACTACCCTCGTACATTAAGGACACCAATCACGCACTCGAAATTTTCCGGGATTTCAGTTTTCCCAGCGAAAACAAATTAATTTTCACTATGGACATTACCTCTTTATATACCGTCATCCCCAATGACGAAGGACTTCAAGCACTAAAATATTTTTTCGACCAGCGCTCCATTCAAAACCCAAGCTCAGAAACACTGCTCCGCTTGGCCGAATTAGTTTTGACACTTAACTGTTTTTCATTTTCCCAAAACTACTACAAACAAGTAAATGGAGTCGCCATGGGCACCAAAATGGGACCAAGCTACGCTAACCTTTTTGTAGGCCACATCGAAGACAAATTTTTTAATCAGTACCACGGAACCAAACCCGAACTCTACGGCCGCTACATCGATGATTGCATTGGCGCTACCTCTTCCAGTAAAGAGGAACTTAATCAATTCATAACTTCTGTCAATACTTTTCATCCAGCACTAAAATATACCTGGGAAATTTCCGAAACCTCAGTCGCTTTTCTTGACATTAATATTTCAATCAACGGTAACAGTTTATCCACAAGTGTGCACTACAAACCTACAGATTCCCACAGTTATCTGTTACATTCATCCTCACATCCATCGCACGTTAAAAACGCCATTCCGTATTCTCAATTTCTCAGACTTCGACGTCTATGTAGTGATGACTCTGATTTTTCCAACAAATCAGAAGAAATGTGCCAGTTTTTCAAGAAACGTGGGTACCCTGACTCTGTTGTTAATACGGGCCAACAACGTGCACAACAGATCGACAGACAATCAGCACTACAAATGCCACAGATGGAAGAGAACGAGAGAATTCCATTCACCCTCACTTTCCACCCACACAACAACACAGTCAAAAGCATCATTTTAAAAAATTTCAAATTACTCCAAAACGACCCCGAAACTGGCAGAATTTTTTCACAACCCCCACTAATTTCATTCAAACGTGACAAAAACATAGGCAACTTTCTAGTTACGAGCGCACTGAAATCTGACGATGTACCGGGAACTTTCAAATGCACACGCACACGATGTAACACTTGTCCTTTCATTCACAACGCGGACAAAATAACAGGACCCAAACGATCTATTAAAATCACTGATCGTTTTACATGCACCTCCGTAAATGTTATCTACTGCATAACATGTACTTTTTGCAAAAAGATATACATTGGCGAAACAGGGAGGAGACTGGGCGACCGTTTTCGTGAACATCTCCGAGACGTTGAAAAAAATGACAAAGACGCATCCAAACCAGTCGCGCGCCATTTTAATCTTACTAACCATTCTAAACAACACATGACAATCTGCGGCCTTTCCCTACACCAGGGTAACACAGAAAGCCGTAAAAACCTAGAACAAAAAATCATCTTTCAAATCGGCACTCTCAAACCCCACGGAATCAACGAACGCTTTTCATTCAACTAATCTACATTTGTTTTTCACGTCACCAAACTTCCACCAATAGCGTAGCTCCACCGCTTACTATATAAAACCACACACTACCCACAATTCCTTGATTCGCTCCGACGAAGGGCTAGCGCTCGAAACGTCAGCTATTTGAATCTTTTTACGGTGGTCAATTTACCTTATCGACTCAGTCGATAAAACTAAATTCTCGTGTAGAAATCGAACGGTTACTCAAAAATCTTCTACATCTCAGATTTTTTTCAAAGTTATGTCACAGCAAAATTTTGAATGACTGTTGGCAGAAATGTTAAAAAATTGGGGTTACCTACTTCGTTTTTCAAAATAAGACGCATGGAAAAATACCCAAATTTTGAAAATTGGTCCTCATGACTGGACATGGTCTCAGCGGCTGTTAGTTTACTCTTTAACTCCCAAGAGTGCCAAAAATCAAGATCCAAGAAAAATCCCAAATTTCATTTTGTAAAATGTTGAAAAATAAATTGTACCATGCAAAAGTACTGCTGAAGAGGTTTCATTTGAATGGTCACACCATAGGATTTCGTCCACAGACTCAAAAGTAAGAACTGCACAACACGTCTCCGTAATTGACTCTCGGAGTCAGAAAGGGTTCAAATTCGATAAAATACTGAAGATTAATTACAGGAGACAAATTTGGTTTGTTAATGATATACAAGTGGGTCTGTTGAGTAAATAATTTCAACTAGTGTCATCCGTTCAAGTCAAAGTAACTTTTAAGGACGCCATTTATTTCTGTACAGCTACAATATGAGCGTAATTCTTGGCGCGTGGGTAGAAAAATAGAAAAGTACAACCTTCCGCAGCTCTTTCTTTATTTTTTAGAAAGTAAGAACATTTATAAAGAAAAACGAATACAAAACAAAAATTAGGGGTCGCCGTACATCCAAGCGAATTAAATCAAAGCTAAGTTATGGCAAATTATCAGCCCTTTATATGTTTAGCTAGATTTGTTCCTTAAAGCGTGCGCTCGTACGTGACGTGGCATATAGCTCTCAGACTCCGAAAAAACATGCTTCGTTTTTTTAAGGAATTAAAGAGTGATGGTGGTCTAAGTACCATATATCAATTGAAATTCAGTGGCCGATATCGATCCTTCTTCATAAAATTGTGACCTCCTCAAATGCGTGAGCGAAATATAAACTAGTACTGGTTCTCTTATTCGAAAGCAGCTTTTGAGGTTTAATTGAGTTGGTCTGGCTGTTAATGTTTTGCGTTTTCGGACCGTTTGATTTTCACCACTTCAAGTTGATTTTAGACAGAATGTCGCGTCGAAGGTCATTAACCTTGACAGGGTAGCTACTTATGCAACTTATTAACAAACATGACAAACGAGTTTAGACAATTAAACGTTACTTTCAAAACATAGGGTAACTACTTGTGCAATTTATTAAGAAACATGACATGCGAGTTTAAGTAGTTCACCGCTGCTTTCGAAACATTACAGTAAATGCACTTAAAGTTACACTCCTGCCGAAATAACAAATTTTCGCTTACTTTATTATCATGTTTTATCGCCAAATTCAATAAAATATACAACTTGATTGGAAAATAGATTCTTTGGAGCAAAACAGATGCAGTAGTTTGGAGATAAAGTGCAGGTCTGCGAGGATGGAAGTTCATCAAATTAATTTTGACAGGCGGTCAAGAAATGAAAATTGCAATTCGTGTGGAAGTTTGACTTTTTTTCCCCTTTGTTTTGTGTCTTCGGTTGATTTATTTTTTGCTTTCATCACTTTCGGCTATATATTATTCGTGTTTCAGGACAATAAAGCACACTCCTGGCCATCACCATGACAACACAATATATCAGCCGCGACAGTGTCCCTTTAACCAATTTGCACAAACCACTGAAGTGTCTACCACCCTAACACCTCCCTTTATCATGAGTACAGTAGCTACGGGTAACTGAAATTTTTGCAGCATTATTTATTGCGTCCAGTTTACCCCTGTTACTTAAAACAATTGCTTTTTAAATTATATTTCACTTGTGTTGAAAACATAGAGGTTAAGGGAGCATGTCATGGCGGTTTAAATGTTTTTGGTTCAGACTGTGCTGGAATCAAAACTGAGCACTTTATTTCAAACACGAAATGCTCTTAGAACACCAAAAAGAAGATATCAATTGAATTATTAAAGGAAGAACAAACCATAACAAGTTTTTAACAAAATTTCCAAGAAACAGGGAACTAACTTTGGCTCAATTTTTTCAAGTTGCAATCCATTTCCATCCTGCTCATATGCAGTCAGGGATACTTGTTTATAGTTTCAGTGCACATCTAGAGTAGTTTTCAAAACGTGGCCATTATTTTTGAGTATACGCCGTTTGGTTTTTCAATGTGACACTAACAATTGGTGACAGACATAGTCCCCGAGTAATCAGCTACAAGTCGTGTAATACGGCTTGGTATTTTTACGAGTTAACGACTAATAATGTACAGCTGTATTTCACAAACTTTCGCTGAAAAAATTTGTTTATTTTACGACAGTTATTTTCTCCCAATTCCTTAGTTTTTAAGCATTCCCCAGAAAGAAGATTTTAATATAGCGTCATATTTGCACTTGTTTGGGTGCGTATTCGCACTCTAAATGCAAAGTCGAATAATAAATCAATCTATTTTCAACATCACTGACAATCGTAGTTGAAAAACTAAAGGAAAACTTGAAAACATACACGCTAAATGATTTAAATTATTATAATTAAAAGGATGCAAGCAAAAACAGAGTTAATTTTTTGCTGAATGTAGTAAATTCTATTGAATCCTCAGTAACAATGACCGCAAAAAGCCAGATTTATTCGACAGAAGGTCGTTTGAATGTCATTTTGATAATTGCATGTGTATTTTACTATGAATGTTTCATTAGTCGAGAAAAACGGAGGTATAAAAGATCAAAACAACAGACACCCCAGTCGGTATTAGTTGATTAAAGGCACAAACCACATGGATGATATGCGGTTCTTTTGAGAAAAAGAGAAGACTAGTGAATTACAGTGAGTTAATGGGTTACTGTGCCAGATAACCATTTAAGTGCGTGGGTTATTGCTACTAAAAAATGTCTGTTATTCCGTGCTCATCTTTGTTGACACTAATGCAATACAGTTACTGTAACATTTCATCGACTACCTAAAGCATACAAGGGAAAAATGAATGAATACATTTCTGCTTGTACGTTTAATTATTTTTTTTCGTTGACTTAATAGTAATTAAACCATAAAAACATGGAAACTCAACATGAGGTGATTAATTACGCCAATTAAAACGACCCGCTTATTGCAGGTGCCAATTTGCAAAAAGATGTACGGCGCCACCGAATTGAGCAAATGTTCTATATAAAACGAGCGTGTTGCCTCATGAACTCACAGTTGTATCCAAAAGTGGCGTTCACAGTCAGCAATTGTTGTAGAGACGATCCGACGATGAATTCACAGGTGATCTTCTCTTTCTTCTGTGTTTTCCTTCTCTCTTCACCAATGCTCGTTTTCTCTCAGTATGGATGCTCTTTTAACTACACATGCGGACGCAAAAGGCAGGTTGGTGAAATAGATTACTTCTTAATAATCAAACTGAAACTTAGGCTGCCCAAAGCGTCAACCATATATTACTTAAAGGGACAGTGTGCTGCCAAAATAACGAAATTGCGTTAACGCCACAAAATAAACAACTAAATTATATATTAGATAAAAAAGATTCTATAGCGCAAAGCAGAAGCAGCAGTTTGAAGAAAAAGTGCAGGGTTACAAGGGTGGAACCCGAGGTGAGTACTTGACCAATATTTGGGTATATGGGTGCCGCTGGGGGTCTGAGACCCTGATCCTGTTTAGGACAAAAATAAACGAAAATACCTACCCTGTGTAGGACAACAACCTCTATTTTAGGACCCTGTCTAGGACACGGCTCGAGCTTGGTTATTGATCTGAGCTTTAAAAAAATGGTAGACTGATCCTTTGTAAAGAAAACGACTTCGCCTTCGCATGAATATACAAATTATAACGACAAGGTAAGTTGCCACAAGCGCGAAAGTAACTAGAACCATACCCTGTTTAGGACAGACTCGTGTTAAATTATATACCCTATTATAGGACAAAAATGCCAAAAGCCATACCCTGTCCAGCATAGGTCATATAAGGGAGTACCCCCCCCCCCCCCCCCCCCCCCCCCCGCCGCCCGGAGGTTGGAAGTGCCGAATACAGTTCAGGCATCAAATTGATTTCGTGACAGGCGGTCAAGAAATCAAAATTGCCATTCAAGTGGAATTTTGAGTTGTTTTAGCTGTTTTAGCTGTCACTTCGATCTGGTGACATTTGTGTCCTATTTCAAGATACTAATGCAAGCTTCTGTCCATAATCATAAGAACACGATATTTCAGCCGGGACAGTGTTCCTATAACTCAAAAACTTGACTTCGTCATTTCACACATAGTTATTGTTCTTACTTTTAGTGGACTTCAGTTATTATTTTAGACAGCTAGATGAAAGCAAGCACACTTTAAACCTTCCCTTACTTATAAGGAAGTTGACCTTCAATTAAATTTGATTCTGCACTCTACTAGTACAACCGCTGTCTTGCTGTCCGGCATCGCCCCAGTATATGAAACGCAAAAATGAAGATGGATTTCTTAGTAGTATGATGCATTTTTTCTTTAAGGTAAACGCGAAGTTTGCACATCCAAAAATCCGGCTTGAAGATCATCTTCAGTTCCTGAGGGACTCCCGTTCCAGGCCTGCCGAAGTACGACCGGTGCCAGAAGATACAAGACTAGGAACTAGAGCGGATCTGAAGAATAAACTGAGTAACCTGGCTGACTAAGCGAATGTTCCGATGGTTAAAGAGATTTTAAATCAATTTGTGAAGCAAAAGCTTGTTGAAGATATCACAATATTTCTACTCTGATTAAAGTATATTGGACAAATTAAAGTGTATTTAAATCAGCTAATTTTGATTTTGTTCGTTCGTTGATTTTTCGCCTTCCGTTACGTTGCATGTTATTCAACGTGATTTTTCAAGAAGATCAATAAAACAAAGTCATTAATTGTTAAAAATTGCCGTCCTCTCTCAGTGTTCACTGACAAGAGGTTTTTCCCTCGGAGCCATCCCTTTAAGGTTTTTCTCCGATTTTTTTTTCAGTATCTGTTCATTTATGCCTGACACATTTTGGCCAATTTTGATGGGGTACCGGTTGCTATGGTAATGAGATATGTCGTCATAAGTAGCATGAACTAAAGCTATTTTTGAACAAATATGAGTGTTATTCACCTTTTTGGGTAAAAAAAACAGTGTTAAATGCCACCAAAAAGCAGCAAAATATGTTATTATATCATATTTTACAGCTTTATAATATATATATATTTTTAATTTCGCAAAGTTTGTGCAAAAATTAAATTTTGATGTAAGTTTTATCCTTGTTAATTTCTAACAGTTGCTTTTTCAAATTATCTTTTCCTCGTGTTGAATATATAGAGGTTAAAGAGGCTATGTTATGGCAGTTTTATTTTTTTTGGTTCAGACTGTGCTGGAAATAAAACTGAGCATCTTACTTCAAAAAAGAAATGCTTGAACAACTAGAAAAACATAACAAATGAATTCTTGAAGGAAGAACAATCAACAAGCACATGGAATGAGCTTGAAAAAATTGGCCCAATTTTCATATTCGGTTTGCACAAATTGGTTAATCGCATTTACTGTAACGTTAAACATAACATTTTAAGACGTTCACTGCTAGATAATAACGAGTAACCAATATCAAAAATGCAAAACAATTTGGGATCACCTATTTCGTTTCAGAGATAATGCGTGGGAAAAAATATCCTAAGTTTGAAAAATCTGCCCTCGTAGCGCGATGTGCCCTCGATGGTTTTTAGGTGAAAAATATCACTAAAGACCAACTTTTTTAGTTAAATTGTATTTTATGCGATCTTTTGAGTAAATAACTTCAACTGGTGTCATCCTGTCAATTAATCTTGATCAAATCTTTTCGAGGGTTCGCCTAGAGTTTACCGTCCGCCTTCTTTGTTTACAATGCTCCTATAGCCTTACATGAAGTAATAACCTGCGCCATTGTCAGCGGTCGCAATTCATCTGTTGCTAGGCAACTGCAGGACACCAACGCGATATATTTTTATGGATTTCAATTCTAGGTGCGTAGGTACAAAAACAGAAACATTTCAGACTACTACAACACAGATTTTTTCATTCTTTTAGAAGCGTAGAGAATCGGAAAGAAACCGATATATAAAACAATCAAAGGTTCCAACGAGCCAACTCGTGAAAACGAAACAACCTTCGGATGCCCCTCTCCGAAGCGTTTTGCTCCTCCGACCCCTCCCCACACCCTCTCCCTCAAACTCCCCACCCTCCCCTCCATCCCCTCCCTCCCCTCCCTCCCCTCCCTCCAACGCCTTCCTCACGGTTAAGGCAGGTGACCATTACCTATCGCATTTGGATCAGGCAAAATTTATGTGCAAGCCTGTGCGCTGGTCAGCGGAATTTCCAAGAAAAGTTTACAGCTGAGTGATGGAAGTTGCAGAGAAAATTTGCATATTTGTCCCGTCTGCTGTAACTCGTTGAACGCTTCGCGTATACACGAGTTAAAAATGAAGGCAGGGTCAACAACCATCCAACCAAGTAAAATCCAGACAAAGGTAACGCAAAGGCTACCAGCCCTTGATGATTTTAGATTTTTCCTTAGCGTTCGCGTTCGATACATGACGTGCGTGACATTGCGAAATGAATTACTTAATGAATTACGAAATGAATTAATTAAGGATGCGAATAAATAATTAGCACGAACGCCTAAAAGTAGCAAGTAGCATACCCTGACGAGGCTAACGATCTGTGACGTGGCATTCTGTCTACAACCAACTTTTAGTGGTGTAATGTGACCGGTCCATATTAAATCTCAATCATTTTAAAAATGCTTTCAAGTAGCTTGTTGTTTATAGATGCAACGTTTATCGACTGCAATTTTCAACATTGACTTTGTTTTATTGATCTTCCTTGAAAATCACGTTGAATAACATACAACGTAACGGAAGGCGAAAACCGAACGAAATAACAAAATCAAAATTGGCGGATTTGAATGTACCTCGTCCAATATACTTAGACCGCGCCCACACTAATGCGTTTTCGTTTGAATACGCATACTTTTTTATGCGTTTTTACCGATCGTCCACACTAAAACGATCAAAAACGGAGAATGAAATCGATGAAAACGGAGTTTTTCGAAAACGCTTTTCAAAGTGGAGACTTTTGAAAACGCAGGTCTATCGTTTTAGTGTGGACGGCAAAAACGGAGCTTTTCAAAAACGCTTACGTCACAACTAGTAACGCATAGTATTTCTGACGCTATTGGAGCTTGCGTATTGAACAGAAAAACGTCCGAGCAGAGCCTGGTGAAAACGCATCTTTGGATCATCGTTTTTCAGCTCCTAGTGTGGACGCAAATCTTTATATCCGTTTATGGGGAACCAAAAACGGAGGTTTTCAAAAACGCATTAGTGTGGACGGGGCCTTAATCAGGGCAGAAATACGATGATATCTTTCACAAGGTTTTTGCGTGATAAAATCTCTTTAATCATAAGAAACACTCGATCGTTTAGTGAGCCAGGTTACTCAGTTTATTCTTGAATTGAGGAACTGCTCTAGTTCCCAGTCTTGTCTCTGGACTGAAACGAGAGTCCCTCAGGAACTGAAGATGATCTTCAAGCCGGATTTTTGAATGTGCAGACTTGGCACCCAGTACCTCAAAGACAAAAAAAATGCGTCATAGTACTAAGAAATCCATCTTTATTTTTGCGTTTCATATAATGGTGCGACACTGGACCGCAAGGCAGTGGTTGCACTAATATACTGTCAAATTAAATTGAATTGAATATAAACTTGCTTATAAGTAAGGGAAAGGTTTAAAGTGTGCTTGCTTTACATCTATCTGTCTTAAATAATAACTGAAGTCTACTAAAAGTAAGAACAATTATAACAATGTGTCAAATGAAGAAGTCAAGTTCCATAAAGGAACAGTGTCACGGCTGAAATATCGTGTTCTTATGATTATGGCAGAAGCTTACTTCAAGCTTTTAATAATGTTTTTGTTTTAATAATCGAAGTGACAAATGCAAAAAAAAAATATAAGAGACAAAGTGACAGCTAAAACAACTCAAAATTTTAATAGAATGGCAATTTTGATTTCTTGACCGCCTGTCACACGAGATCAATTTGATGAACTGTAATCCACTTCCACCCTTGTAATCCTGCACTTGTTCTTCAAACTACCGCTTCGTCTTTGCTCTATAGAATCTTTTTTATCCAATTTAGTTGTATAGTTTGTGGTATTTGGCGATATAACATCAAATTAAGTTGTCGCAATTTCGTTATTTTGGCAGCACTGCACTGTCCCTTTAAGTAATATATGATTGATGGTTTAATTTGGACAGTCTAAGTTTCAATTCGATTGAGAAGTAATCTTAAAAACTAACGTGCCTTTTGCGTCCGCATGTGTGGTTAAAAGAGCATTCAAACAGAGAAGAAACGAGCATTGGCGAAGAGAGAAGAAAAACACAGATGAAAGCGAAGATCACTCGTGAATTCATCGTCAGATCGTCTCTACAATAAGTGCTGACCGTGAACGCCACTTTTGAAAAACAAGTGCGAGTTCATGAGACAACACGCTCGTTTTATATAGAACATTTGCTCAATTCACTAGTCTTCTCGTTTTCTCAAAAGAACCGCACATCATCCATGTGGTTTGTGCCTTTAATCAACTAATTCCGACTGGGGTGTCTGTTGTTTTGATCTTTTATACCTCCGTTTTTCTCGACAAATAAAACATTCATAGTTTCAATTACGTTTTTAACGGCTTTCTGCGGAAATTTTTTTTGTCATTGTTAAGTGTTACTATAGGGATTCAATAGAATTCACTGCATTTAGCGCAAAAATTAACTCTGTTATTACTTGCAGCCTTTTTGTTAAAATAATTTAGATCATTTAGCGTATATGGCTTTCAAGTTTTCCTTTAGTTTGCCAACTATCAGTGACATTGAAAATAGATTAATTTATTATTCGACTTTGCATTACCACTGATTTCACTGTTACGCAACCCTTCGAATCAAAACTACTTTGAGCAATTTCAATTTACTCTGCCCTCAATCATACCTAGTAGGAGGAGTTTGTATACTCCTGCGTGATCACCAGCCTGCAATGTCGTCCGAAGAAACGAACTCTTTCCATAAAAGGTATGATTGACGGCAGGGTAAATCGAACTGCTCAAAGTAGTTTTGATTCGAAGGGTCACGTAACACTGAAACAAATGGTAAGAGTGCGAATACGCACCCAGACAAGTGCAAATATAACGTGTTATTAGAATCTTCCGATCGGTCGCTCGGGAAATCACTTAAAAATAAGGATTATAAGAAAATAACTGTCGTAAAACTAGAAATACGTGTCTCGCAGAACCTCGCGAAGCTTGGGGGAGGATGCACTGCAAAATTTTAACGATGTGGGAGGGAGAGATGGAATTCGAGGAATAAACAATTCATTCATTGAAAGTTGCGTAATACAGCTGGACATTTTTTTCGTCAGTTTTTAATTTTCTTCTTGCCTAAAGCTGACCCGTAAAAATACCCAGCCGTATTACACAACTATTATCCGATCATAGGGTCTATGTGACTAATTTTAAGTGTCACTTTCAAACCCAAAATGCATATTTGCATTAATGCAAACCCCAAAATAACGGCCCAGTTTTGAAACTCTACGAGCAAGTCTTCCTCCTCATTCTATTTTTAATATCACTGAAACTTATCTTTCACGAGCTAAAGACAAACATTAAAACATTAAAAGATTTAAATTATTTTAAAAGGGGTCGTCTGAAAAAAAAAAAAGCGTTAAGTTTTTCGCTGTAGCAAAGGTTATTGAATCCTAAGTAACGCTTAACGATGACAAAAGGTAGTTTTATTCCGTAAAAAGACGTTAAAAGTGTCGTTTTGATATTAATTGCATGAATATTTGCTATGAATGCTTCGTTAGTTGAGAAAAACGGAGGTGTAAAAGATCGAACCAGCAGAAACCCCAATCGAAAGGCGCCATATCATTTGTGTGCCGGTGGGTTTCATCATTAAATAGTATTTACAAACCATAAACTACCCAGATGATACGCGGTTCTTTTAGGAAAACGAGACGACTATAAAATGACAGTGAGCTAATGGCTTACTGCGCCAGTTAACAATTTAAATGCGTCGGTTATTGCTACTATATAGTTGCATATATATTTGCTATATAATTGCATGCATATAAGCTATGAATGAATATGAATGAATGAATACTTCGTTAGTTGATAAAAACGGAGGTGTAAAAGATCGAAAGTCGAAAGGCGCCATATCATTTATGTGGTGTGGGTTTCATCATTAATAGTTTTTACAAATCACAAACCACAGAGCCGAGTGATGTGCGGGTCTTTTAAGAAAACGAGATGACAATAGAATGGGGGTGGGGGGGAGTTGAGGGGTTGGGTTCAGGATAGGTGTGTGCCGCGAAGGTTCTTAAACCCCGACTCTATTTAAGGGTGGAGAATCGAAAATTGATACCCTATTTAAGGGAAATACGACAACTTGAAATTGTGTGAACAGGTCGTTGTTAAATGGAAACTTTTTACAGGTACATGGAACGTTTACCATCAGGCATAAAATATAAGAATGAGCCTAATTTCATCAATGTGCCATCATAACCATATCTTTTTCGTTTAGCTGGGTGCAGTAGGTACTGTAACTTAGCTAAGTTAAAATACAATTTAAAGCAATCCTAATCAAGGATCACAGTATCAAAAAGGATACCCTATTTAAGGACTGAGCACCTCTAAAACCATACCCTATCCCGCAGCGCATACCTATAAAGCTTATATATGAGAGAACCCCCCCCCCCCCCCCCCCCCCCCTTCCGAAATACGTGGGTTATTTCTACTTTGAAATGCTTGTTATTCCGTGCTCGTGTCTGTTTAAAACTGGTACAATACCGTTAATGTACCATTTCATCGAGTAACCAAAGCCTACAAGGGAAAAAGTAACTAAAATGAATGAATGTATTTCTGAAGATCTTTTACTTATAAGTTTAACAACATTTTCTTTGACTTAATCAAGCCATTTAAAACACGGAGACTCAACATAAAGTAATTTATTACATCAATTAAAACGACCTACTCATTGTAGGTGCCAAAATGTGGAACGGCCACTAATTGAGCAAATGTTCTTATAAAACGAGCGCGTTGCCTCGTGCACTACAGTTGCATTCAATTATTGAAGAAACGGTCGGAAGATGAATTCACGAGTAATCTTCGCTTTCATGTGTGTTTTTCTTCTGTCTTCACCAATGGTCGTTTTTTCTCAGTATGAATGCTCTTTCAACTACCAATGCGGACGCAAAAGGCAGGTTGGTTAAAAAAAATTACTTGACCTTAGTTTCGGTTTTGGCAGGAAAAAAGCAAACAGCACAACAGGCAGAAACACTTCCTAAAACGTCTTTCATTTGAATGGCCATGTAAATGAAATAAATGTACTCTTTGCCCACGCACTGAACACGCAAGAGTTGTTAGGAACTCAAAGCGTTAACCATATATTACTAAACTCAAGATTTTGACTTCTTCATTTGACACATATTTATGAATTACTCTGAGCGAACTTCGGTTATTATTTAAGGCTGCCAAATGTAAAGCAAACATACTTAAAATCTTTACCTGACTTATAAGAAACTTGATCTTTAATTATATTTGATTCGACACTAGACTAGTGCAACCACTGCCTTGTAGCTCAGTATGGGACCAATATATCAAACGCAAATATAAAGATGGATTTCTTACTAGTAGTGTGGCGCTTTTCTTCTTTTAGGTAAACGACGAGTTTGCACTTCCAAAACTCCGGCTTTGGGATCGTTTTCAGTTATTGAGAGACTCTCGTTCCAGGCCTGATGAAGAAAGAGCAGTGGCAAAAGCCGAGACAAGACTGGGAACTAGAGCAGATCCTCAAGAATAAACTGAGTAGCCTGGCTGATTAAACCAGTGCTCCTTATGGTTAAAGAGATTTAATTTATAAAGCAAAGCTTGTTGAAGAAATTATCATACTTCTGTCCCGATTGAAGTTTATTGGATAAAGTATATTCATTCAATCAGCTAATTTTTATTTTTTTTTCGTTGAGTTTTTTAAGTAGCACGAGATCAGGCCATTTTGTTAAAAAAAAATATGAGTGTTTTTCACCTTTTATCAGTAAAAAAAAGTATTAAATGCCACCAAAAAGCAGCAAAATGTATAATTACATAATATTTTACTGCTCCAGAATATATATTTTTTTAATATCCGCAGCTTAATTAATGATAAATATGAATTTTGGGCAAAATCCAAGATGGCCACCATTTTGGATGACGTCACAGATCCCCTGAAACATCATAAACCAAAATATTTACCTTATCTTGTGTAAATTTTGAGATTTGGGGTCTTTAATTTTGCATAGCACATCACAGGCTATCTATTAAAGGTAAAATCTTTTCAAAATATTGCAACACCGCAAGAACTCAGGGGGGTTGCAACCACCTCCACCGTGGTACAAGGGGGAAGGGAGCGGGATGTAACTTTGCGTCCTTTTTCAGGGTCAGTATTATACGAAATAGCTGCATTAAAATCCCGGATATAAGGCTTCTACCCAGGGCCAACCATAATTCTTATTTATTTTATTTTATTTTATTTTTATTTATTTATTTTTTTATTTATTTATAGCGGAACATCTGGTTTAGCACACATATAGCAAGTTTAAACAGAACCCAAACGAACACATTTTTACTACTGATGAAGGCAGCATTGTCGAAACGTCTAGTTTCATTTTTAACACTTTTTACAGCGTTAAACTTAACACTTTTTCACGTAACTACAATTAACGCTGCGCAGGATACATATTTAAACAGAACCCTGTCTACTTAAAATGAAACAACTTAAAACAGAAATTACATGGTACAAGAAAGCACACTATGAATAATGAAAACTACAAAATTAATTTCCACATATCACTAAGATAATAGAAAAATATATTTAATTCACTCTTTTGTAACCTCAACAAGAACTCTACGAGTAGTAAAGTAGGGCTTTAGGGTCTTGTAAGTGCCGCTAAGGCACGAGAATTAATCCAATTGTTATGATTTGTTATGCAGTCGGTTTTTCGGTCACACAAGGTGATCCATCACGCACGTTACTACGTCATTTGAAACCTTCAGTCAGTCTTTCGCAATCACTAGTGCATGCAAGGTACATTTATCTGTTCCTCGAAAAGAAAGAAAAGGAAATCGTTATCGATTGAAACTCTCGCCAAATCCTGCAATAATGTTCCTTCAGTTACAGGATGTGTTTCGTTTCGTTATTTTTCTTTTTCTTGTGTTGTAATGATGTAAATTAATTTTTAGTTTCACGATATTGATAACGGTTTTCTGGACCTTTTTCACTTTTCACAGCTACATGTAAAAGCCTCCTATTACAACTACGAAATGAAGAATAAACAGTCAATGGATTATACAGTGTCACAGTGAATCTTCGATTGTGGAGCAGTTACACTACTGGCTATGCTTCGAATTCTTAATTTTTTATGTACGCTTAAAGCCCGGTTTCGTAACTCGTAGAGTTCTTGTTTTCAGTTAGGGCGTGGTCGCACTAGGAAATGTTTAAGACAAAAATCTGTCATCACATCAAGTTTCCCAATGCGACCGGTGTTTCGCAAATTTGAAAAAAACTTGAAATTCCGGCTAAACTTCAAACACGCCGTAGGCAAGCTGATTTTGAAAAAAATCGAGGAAAACAAAAGAAACCGCTTCCGGAGAGACACGCTTTTTGTGAAATGGTTTTGTTTTTATGTCATTACGCGCATGTTTTCGACAGCATGGACGGACAGTGCGACCTTAAAATGTTGTCAAATTTTTGGAAGTTCCGTTTGCGGTTTCAAATTTTTGGATATTTTTGCACGGGCTAATTTTTGTTTTTGACTGTAGTGCGACCAGGCCCTTAGTTGCTATCTGATCTCTTATGACCTTGAAGTTGCTATGTCAAGTGATATGACGTCACTTTGTGGTCATTTTTATCTGTGAATACGCGAAGCAATGTCTTTGACTTCAAACTCAGTATGGAAAATTAAAACCGATCTGTGGACTTCAAATGGATTTTTCAAGACTTCGGTAAACGCTACACTCTTAAATAAGGTGTGTTGCTGCAACACACCTTTTTTTGTCTTCAAAACAACACACATAAAGTTGTGTATAAATACACACCTTTTCATGTATTCCCCTTAAGATGTGTCTTTGGAACACACCAAGGTGTGTTCGGGGAACACATGAAAAGGTGTGTATTTATACACAACTTTATGTGTGTTGTTTTGAAGACAAAAAAAGGTGTGTTGCAGTAACACACCTTATTTAAGTGGCAGTCCCGCTAAAAGCGGTCCGTTCGATTTCGCGACCAAAAATAGTTTCCCTTTATTTTTTGCCGGTGAAATGGCTTTGGTACACATGTATGAAATACACAATTCTTTTTTTCAAATTCTTTATTTTCGCCCTGCTACAAGCAAAAAACTAATTCAGGCGCCCTCGGCCTTTTCGACGTTGATCGGAAGACTAAAATTGATGGTTTTTGAGAGGCGCTCTACGTAGAAACAAATGCAGTTGAAGAAATTTTGTTTAGGTCATGTTTCTAAGCTAAACTTGAGTAGTTCACAGGCAAAGTGTAAAAAATTTCAATAAAATGTTAAGCAAGCTAAGGCAACTTAAAGACAACCCACTCTGAAGCCTATATTCAGACACTGAAAATGGGGCAAGAACGAGGGAAAATTTCTCAAACGTTGCGGCCTAAATTTGGTTTTAAAACCACGTCACAGTAGAGTTCTTACCTTATTTTATCGAGTTATAAGCTCAAACGTGTGGGTATCTCCCGGGATCGCAAGCGAGAAGAGATTATAATCAGCCATTGACAGCGTGTTTACATAATTATCGGTCGTGCCAAAGGTCATTTGCATTACTCTTCGGATCTTCCAAACTGTTTCTTTTGAGGCTTGAATTCGATTGTAGTTCTCCAAGATAAATGTCGACAGCTTCTTCAATACTTCTGACTCAGAATTAGATCGAGAACAGATGTAAAAGTTGCAATAAGTTGAATAATCTTCATGGCGGCGACACAAGGCTCGATCGACAAAGCAAACAACGAAGCTTTTAGCATGTTTACGGAGAAATCTTCATCAAAATTAGTGCTTGATCCAAATTCTCTGCTCCAGTAACGAGTATTAAAGGTTTTCCACGTCCCTACAATAAAAAGGAAGTCACAGTTTATTCTTATCCACGATTTTATACTGTTGAAATTCACCCGTGGTAGAAACTAAACTTGACCATGGCATGCAAATACTGTTTTAAAAAAAAATCAACGACAACCAGAAATTTCACTGCGATACATGAACTACTCACCGATGAGAGGTTGAAATATATGAATAACTTGAGTTTCAGATTCGTTTATAAGGGCTTCTCGCCAAGCGACCGCAGAAAGTTTTCTTAGCTTGAAAATGTGTAGATCCGTTACATCGCGCATTCAAGTGGCCAACTACCTTTGTCACGCGACCTTGATAACATTGTGTGACAAGTTATGACACAAGCCAAGTTCTCGAAGACCTTGTAACGGATCTACACATTTTAAAGCAAAAAACCTTTTTGCTGTCGCTTGGCGAGTAGCCCTTAAAAACGAATTTTAAACTCAAGTTATTCATATATTTCAACCTCTCACCGGTGAGTATTTCACGTATCGCAGTGAAACTTCTGGTTGTCGTTAATTTTTTCAAATTATACGATATTTGCATGCCACGGTCAAGTTAAAGTTTCCGCCAGGGGTGAATATCGTGGATCAGAATAAACTTTGACTTTCTTTTTATTGTAGGGACATGGAAAACCTTTAATACTCGTTACTGGAGCAGAGAATTTGGATCAAGTACTGATTTTAATGAAGATTTTTCCGAAACATGCTGAAATACCTCGTTGTTTGTTTTGTCGAGCCTGGACCGTGTCGCCGCCATGAAGATTATTCATCTTATTGCAACTTTTACATCTGTTCTCGATCTAATTCTGACGCAGAGGTATTAAAGAAGCTGTCGACATTTATCTTGGAGAACTACAATTGAATTCAAGCCTCAATAGAAACAGTTTGGAAGATCCGAAGAGTAATGCAAATGACCTTTGGCACGACCGATAATTATGTTAACACACTGTCAATAGCTGATTATAATCTCTTCTCGCTTGCGATCCCGGGAGATACCCACACGTTTGAGCTTATAACTCGATAAAATAAGGTAAGAAATTTACTGTGACGTGGTTTTAAAACCAAATTTAGGCCGCAACGTTTGAGAAATTTTCCCTCGTTCTTGCGCCATTTTCAGTATCTGAATATAGGCTTCAGAGTGGGTTGTCTTTAAGTTGCCTCAGCTTGCTTAACATTTTATTGAAATTTTTTACACTTTGCCTGTGAACTACTCAAGTTTAGCTTAGAAACATGACCTAAACAAAATTTCTTCAACTGCGTTTGTTTCTACGTAGAGCGCCTCTCAAAAACATCAATTTTAGTCTTCCGATCACCGTCGAAAAGGCCGAGACGGCCTGAATTCGTTTTTTTGCTTGTAGCAGGGCGAAAATAAAGAATTTGAAAAAAAGAATTGTGTATTTCATACGCGTGTACCAAAGCCTTTTCACCAGCAAAAAATAAAGGGAAACTATTTTTGGTCGCGAAATCGAGCGGACCGCTTTTAGCGGGACTGCCACTTAAGAGTGTACAGCACGATATATGTTTCCAAATGTGAAGCTAAGCCAGAAAGCGCCAACCTTTTATCATCAATTCATCTAAACTCTTTATCTCATAAACACTTGAAACAGAAACACTTAGCTGCAGGCTAAAAAACACTTGAAACATAATTTTCTTACGGAGAAACAAAGAGAATTTAAAGTCGGGCAGACTTGGCATTCTGCCCGATTAATTAAATTGACTGAAGAATATTGTATGCTTCTAAAGCTGGAACAGGACGAAATAATGAATTTACTAATCTTTAAGACAAAATGAAATGTTACTTAAAGGTATCGAAAATCTTTAAGTTGAGACGTAAATATACTTAAATGTATTAAAGTAAGTAAAAACATTTAAGTTATCTTTAATTCAATTTTTCAACAACTTAAAGGCAACTTAAATTGTTCATTACTTGCTTTAAGTGTTGTCAAGTATAGGCTTATTTAAGTAATTTACGGTGCACTTAAAGATAGTCGAAATTGTTCTTTAAGTTTTCTTTAAGGAACCCTTACTTGCACTTAAAATCGTTATTTCGTCCTGTGTGGGCTTTCAGCGATAAAATCTTAGAGCTTGCGAATTTCGCTTCGCTATGTCGGCACTACAATTTCCATCGCCAAACCTGTTCGTAAATTCGTGATAGAAGGCAAGTTTGAGAAATATCACATTGTTATTGACTAAAAAGGATATAAGGTCCGTTGAAACACTTTAAACACTGAGACATCCGTAAGAAAAGGACCGAAGATAAATAAACCCGACGTAGTAGCGACTACAGCCAAACCATCCCGCTCACCTAGTCAAATTGATACTACGGCTGAATATCAGCGACGGACCTGATAAATTGACTTTCGGTAGCCGTAGTAAAGCCCTCCGTCGTCGTTGCTTAAAGTCCTTAATGTACTGCCACGTCATGTATCGAGCGCGCACGATGGTTGGTGACCCCTTTCTTTTAATTTTGTTTTATATATCGGCTTCTTTACCGATTCTCTACACTTGCTGAAAGAATAAAAAAAAGTGCGTTGTAGAAGTCTGAATTGTTCTCTGTTTTTGGACCTACGCACCTAGATTCCGCTCGTATTTAGCTGTTCGGCGTTTTCAAATACCCGCCTTTAAAAAAGTCGTCACGTTTTTCAATTGAGAGGAATGGCACCAGTTGAAATTATTTACTCAATAGATCACCTTAAGTACAGTTTGACTAAGAAAGGTGGTCTCTGGTGATTTATAAGAACCATTGAGGATACATCGCGCTTAACGAGAACAGATTTTTCAAAATGAGGGTATTGAAAATGAGGTATCGGCGACTCCAATGGTTTTTGTATTTTTACCATTGGTTACTCATTATCTAGCAGCGGCAAAAGTTTGAAAAAAATCTGTTATGTGCGAACTTTCTTAAATGTTATTTTCGAAACGTTACAGTAAAAGTGATTAACCAACTTGCGCAAACCAAACGTCTTCCTTCTTAACATCGTCTTCGCGTTTTTGCAGCAGGTAGCTATTTTTACAATAACTGAAGTTATTCTCGCATGGTGATTGGTCAATTTTTATCATCAATAAGAGTACTGACACATAAAATTTTAATTTATGCAAGATGTCATCCTGTTAATTTTTTAGCCAATGAAATTTCTTTATTCAATGAGAAAGCGAGAAAACTTATTGACAATGATTGCGTCAATTTGAATAAAACTCAGCAATTTGTCATGTTTACCTTGCGTTCATTCTTCATTTCATTCGGGTTTTTACGATTTTGGCGTTTTTGTTATTGTAAAAAGCAAATTGACGTCAGTTTTTTATGCGTCTGTCCTCTTATTGATGATAAAATTCATCATAACATTGTCAAAGTTTGCTGTGGATCCACGAGCCGCACAGCACTTTGACAATGTTATGACGAATTTTATCATCAATAAGAGGACAGACGCATAAAATACTGACGTCAATTTGTTAAATAGAGCTCATTGAAATTCTAGCGGCAGCTTTATTACTTTTAGCCTCGTGAATTTAAACAATTGCTTTTTCAAATTTCTTTTTACTTGTGTTGTATATATTCTACCAATTTATTTCTAACATTACTGGCACTGATCTTTCACAAGCTAATTAAAAGCAAACTTTAAAAACAAATGTACTAAAAAAATGTAAATTATTTTAAGGGGACGTCTGAAAGAAAAACAGCGTTAATTGTTTTGCTGTTGTTAAGGCTATTGAATCCTCAATAACCTTTAACGATGACAAAAGGTAATTTTATTCCGTCGAAACTCGGCCGTTAAAAGCGTCGTTTTAATATATAATTGCAGTATATATTTACCATGATTGCTTCATTAGTTGAGAAAAACGGAGGTGTAAATGATCAAAACAGCAGAAACCCCAACCGAAAGGCGCCATTTCATTTGAATGGCATTAAGCAAATGGGTTACTGCGCCGGTTAGCCATTTAAGTATGTTCGCAGGAAAATCTTGTAACATTGATTTGTTTTATAAAAAGTTTACTACAGCTAGGCAATGAGTTCCTCTTGTCGGAAATACAAAAACAAAATGGAGGGGTCACCAACCGTAATTTTGAAAAATCGGTGTTCTTTACTTGATATGGTCCCAATGTCTGTTGGTCTAAAAATAATAAAAAAGGAATCTGTAAATGTAAAGTGAAGTAAACTGGAACTCTCTAGGCGAAACTTTATATGAGTGCGTCTATTAGCAAATTAAATCAACTGGTGAGGTCCCTCAGAAGTTAACCAAATTGCTATAATATACGGCCGCATTTGCAAATCCTGACAGCGGCAAGTTGGCGGGATTCGATGTTGCGTGGGTAGAAAAATGGGTAATTTTTAACCTTCCTACATTGATTTTTTGTCTATTTCTTTTTCACAATCTCTCGAGAATTAGAAAAGAAAATTATCTAGCCCAAAATGTAGGGATCACCGACCACTCAAGCGAGTTGAATCTAAGCAAAGTTAACGCAACGGCTTCCAGCCCTTTATCTGTTTGGATTTCTTCCTTTTCGCGCGCTCGTGCATGACGTAGCTTGGCTTTGCGACATGAATTCCGTGCGCAGTAACGATGCGCATAAACAATTAGCGTCCTTAAATGCGTGATACCCAGGTCCAATGAAAAAAGAGGTTGTTAAGAGCTGCGTGGTTTCTGTTATTCCGTGCACAAATCCGTTTAAAACTGGTGCAATACAGTTATTGTACCATTTCAATGACTACCTAAAGCCTACAAGAAAAAAACTCTGACGATCTCTTACTTATAAGTTTAACAATGTTTTTGTTGACTTCAAGTTGTAACCATTTAAATCGTGGTAACTCAACATAAAGTGATTAATTGCATGCGCCAATTAAACCGAGCCACTTATATCAGGTGCCAAAAAGTTGTAAACGACCACTAATTGAGCAAATGTTCTATATAAAATGGGGGCGTTAACTCATGCACCCACAGTTGTATTTAAAAGTGGCGTCCACAGTCAGGAATTATTGTAGAAACGATCTGAAGATGAATTCACGAGTGACCTTCGCTTTCATCTGTGTTTTCCTTCTCTCTTCACCAATGCTTGTTTTTTCTCAGTATGAATGCCCTTTTGACCCCTTATGCGGACGCGAAAGGCAGGTTGGTAAAAAAAATTACTTGACCTTAGTTTATGTTTTGGCAGACTGCTCAAAACTTCTTTCATTTGAAATGGTCCTGTAAATTAGGAACTCGTTCAAACGTGTTCACGTGTTCCACCTTGATTTGGAATTTAGACTGCCCTGAGCCGTGTTAACCAAATATTACTGAACCGAGATTTTGACTTCTTCATTTGACACCTATTTATTGAAATTGCTCTAAGCGGACTTCAGTTATTATTTATAACAGCTAAACGTCAAGCAAACATACTTAAAATCTTTACCCGACTTAACTGGTCATCTTCATGAAGCAGTTTAGTTTTGTTGTCTTTTAACATCGCTAAAAGCCGTGCTTGAAATTGACTTAGCTGGCTGGTTTATTTTACTTGTTACATTTAACTTAATCTGCAAAGTGTGATGACCGTTTAGATATGTACTACTCATTCCGCACTCTATTAGTGCCTTGTAGTCCAGCTAGTATCGATGGATGAAACGTAACGCAAAAATAGAGATGGATTTCTTAGTAATACGATGCATTTTTTCTTTAAGGTAAACAACAAGTTGACACTTCCAAAAATCCAGCTGGAAGATCATCTTCAATTCCTGAGGGACTCTCGTTCTTGGCCTGATAAAGTGCATGGAACCCGTCGCAGCAGGGACAAGACTGCAAACCAGAGCAGATAAACTTAGTAACCAGCTGGCTGACTAAACGAGTGTTTCTTCCAGAGGAAGAGATTTTATCATGAAGCAAAAGCTTGTTGAAGATATCATTAACATTTATGCCCTGATTTAAGCATATTGAACAAAGTATATTCAAATCAGCTAATTTTGATTTTGGTCATTTGCCTGTTTTAACGTAAGGATCCGTTGAGTTTTCGCCTTCCTCTACATTGCATGTTATTCATGCATGGTGATTTTAAAATACGATCAATGAAACAAAATCATTGTTGAAAATGAGAAAGGCTTTAAATAAAAAATGAATCGCACTTATCGAAATATAGTATTATGCGAAATAGCCGCATTAATAAAACCTAGACTACGAGCAGTCTCTCTTTCCCAGCCTAGTCCGTCAAGCGAGAAACGTAAGCGAACGGATAATGGCCGCGCGAAACTGGGGGCGAGACAAGCGCGGAGAAAAAGGATAAGAGATATAAGACTTCTCCCCAGGTCTTTCCGGACTTCTAACGTCTGCATGCACTGCAAGCAAACTATATAATCAAACGGCGGCGATCCGCAAGCAGCTCATTTTACACAGACGCCGTTGAGGTTGGAGGTCAGTTTGTTGTAGCGGAAACCTATCAAAAGAACTCTACGATTACTCATTTATTCCATTCACCTTTACAGAATATCATCTTCCTTTTCAGTGAACAGAGCAGGTTAAATATTTCTCGCTCGTAAAAATATATACCACGGCTACTCAACTCAACTACTCAACACGAGACTGTCCTGCTGTGTTTATTTACGGTTATGTTATTTTAAGTTTGAAATCAATTTTCGCCTTTTCGCTATTTTGTGATCTTTCTATCGTAAGAGTACGAATCTGAATCAGCTTTATTTTATCTTATATTTTACTATGACCAAAATGAAAGTCTGATCGCTACACAAATGCAAATCGATCTCCGCATAAACGACGCGCCGCTAGCTTGGAGTTTGCCGGATGTAGTCAATTTCAATTCAACGCAGATAAAAACACTGAAACAGCCGGCCAAAATTGATCACATTCACCTTCAAAATTGGGGATGAAATCGTAAAGTCAATTAGATTTTCAAGAACGTTTAAACCTTAAATGAATGGATTTGGGTATTATTTGGCTTGTATAGGCTTAGATACAAAGTTCCCGAAAAATGGGCTAAAATTCTTTCCGGAATTTCTCCAAAAGAGCTCTAAAATTCTTTTTAAAAGCTTTAAAATACTTTTAAAATTTCTAAAATTCTTAAAATTTCTCTCTTGTTTCTGACCGTGAGCTGGTAGATGGCTCACTGGAATCAGCCATATTTGCCACCAACAGAGATGTAATTCATGAAAAGCTATAATATGAGTGGTAAACCGCTGACTAATTGCACTGTAGACACTACTGTGAGAGTGAACCCCAACACGGTATCCCCGCAGGAAAAATGAATAGCATTACTTGCAAAGAGCAGCTTGAAACTATGGATATCATTAATTCAGGCCGCCACAGGGATGGTATCTTCCCGTGGTGCTTTGTTGCACCATAACAGAAAAAGATGGCGACCGCGAAAGGGAGAAAAAGGGGGAAAAGTGCCAAAGAAAATTAGTGTTAGGGTTAGGGTTAGGGTAACCCTATTGGATACAGATGCTCACGAGCTGAAAAAATTGTCACCGCGCCGTTGCTTTCATATAACTTTGAGTCTTCGTTCCACTTCGAATTCGTTAAGTAGCCTGATCGATTACTAGGCCGGTTCTCACTAGGGCTCTTAAGTGCACTTGAAGTGCACTTGGTACGTACTTGTAGTGTGAACTCCTTTCTGAGAGCGTTTTCTAAGTCTGACTTGCGTTTCAACAGAAGCACTCATCTGATTTATTTACATGTTTATAAAATCTCATTGTAAAATGTATCAAAGAGGTAAAAATTAATATCAGCTGAATGTAATTAGAAAGTTAAATAATTTATTTTTCAGTAGTTCGTTTTCTAAAAGCTCCATATTTCCCTTCTTTTTTATCAAAAACGTCTTTTTGAATGGCACGTGCTGTTGGTTTGTGCGGAATCACCCAAGTGTAGCTCGCGTACTTGGAGTGTGAACGTTTTAATGACCGTACTTATTGGATTCTTTGTTGCCCTGGCGATATGCGTAAAACAAGAGAATCCAAGTACAGTTCAAAGTAAGGTTTACCCCTTACTTGGGAGCGCACTTGACCAATGACAGTAAAGCCGTGCAGCCGTACTGCTAAAAGCACGTGGGCGCGCAACTTTGAATTCCACAGAGAACGAGCTCACTTCGCGATAATAGTACCAACAAAAAGGTCAACAAACACACAGATTTAACAGAGATCGCCATCTTTTTAACTTTCGAAAACACCTGAACACAGACCGTCTGTCAAATTTACCGCCCAAAAAGAGCGCTCGCTCAAAAAGACGCCGCTGACCAGGAAGAGCGCTTGCAAGTTGCAAGTTGTGAGAACATCGTTTCTCGGTCCCAGGCCTTTTTTCTATCCCCCCCAACCCATTCCCCTTAACTGACGTATCCCCCAATGAAACCTCAAAGAGAAGGGAAGTTGGACATTGAACGTATCTTTCGTAGCAGTCTGAGGACAAATACGCCCAACTATTTTAATAAGTCAGAGGGGGGGGGGGGGGGGGGGGGGGGGGGACCGACAAGCAGCGGTAGTAGCTGCGCCAATCCTAAAGCTGGGTCCAACATATTGGGAGGGCTGAAAGCCAGACATAGACAGGAGCAGCCTAGTTTCAGAGTTGTGCCTCACTTCGGTGAAGGGATTGCCAGACTGGTACTGAAGTGGACCAGCGGTGGTTCCGCGGGAGGACAGATAGGTTTTCATAGCCATCACGAGGTAGACTTGCTGCTCAGTCTTTCCTTCAATTATAGTCTGACCTGAACGAAATGTGTCCGTTTTTTTATGTTTTTACTTTGACTGAGATATATTCGAGCACATCAGAACTGGGGAGAAAGGTTATATCCCCTGGGGACTAATGGATTGCGGGCGAGTAAGGCGAATTGCATGTCATTTCTCCCAAGCGGAGGAAACCAAAAAAAAGGATAGGGTCATGGCTGCCCAGATCATAATAGAGTCATAGTTAGTAGTGGTAAGGATTGCGAGAAAGTGAAAAAAACAATTTCAGGTGATTTATTGTGATGGGAAGACAAATTCGAGTGGAAGTGCCCTGGGATCGCTTTATACCACGGCAAATTAACTGTAGGCGAAGAAATGTTTTGAGGTCCAGGTCAAAGCTGAAACGAATGTATAAATGTCGAGCTGCTGCCAGGTAACCCTTGATGGAGAAGTGTTTGATTGCCTTAGCCAAATAGGCCACATACTGGATCAAGAGTCTGTTCGTCAATTCAAGCGAATAACTCTTGCCATGCAATGCTAATGCCAGGAGCAGTGAGCTGGTGGTGAGCTTCCAACCGACCCTGGAACCATTTAGAACCTAGGGTCCCGATGTCTGAGGCGTCGGTGTAAAGTGCAAGGGAATCTGAGTCCACCCAGGATGTAGAGAGAAAAAACCCGGCACTCATTTCAAGTGCGAATGAACTGTTGCCACATAGTGAGACCTTTGGAAAATCCAGTACCTAGCTTAATATGATGGTTTGGCTTAGAAATCTTGCCGGTAAGCTAAATAATCCTTTGTAGAAAAGGTCTCCCAGGAGGAATAACTTTGCATGCAAAGTTCAAAGTCCCAATGAGAGACTGCAACTATTTTAGGGTGCAGGTCTTTTTTGTCTCAAATAGGGCAAGTGAAGCCTAGATCCGTTCGAACTTATCTGCCGGGGGCCTAGCTTCTATTCGGACAGTGTCTAGGATAGGGCCCATAAACTTTAAGGTGGTACATGGGCCTTCGGTCTGATCTTGTTGGTGGCAATTGGGATACCCAGATTCTTAAAGTTCAAGAGCATGCTTGACAAACACTGTTGGCATGGTAACTTAAATGGGGGTGAGGATGAAGGTGGTTCAATAATAAGAAAATCGTCCAGGATATGGCAGACAAAGGAAATGCAACATTGATGAAGGAGGATCCATTCTATCACGTCGGATAATAAATTGAACAGAAAGGGAGCACTTTTTAACTCAAAAAGGAGAACCTTGTCATAGTAGTATATACCCTCCCACTGCATTCCGAATAGCTCGTAATCGGAAGGTCTGAGAGGAATGAGGCGAAAAGCAGATTCAATATCTGTCTTTGCAAGGAAACACCCCTGACCAAGGCTCAGAATCCCCCTGATTGCATTATCAATTGTAATATACTGAAGGCTAAAATGCTCTTTAGAAATTGAAGAATTGATGCCGGTCTCACCGGATTTAGGGAAGGACAAATGAAAGATATATCGGAACTTAGTAGAGTGCTTCTTAGGAATCAATTCAAGGGGTGATACCTGAAAATTAGGCGGTGGTGGACTTTTGAAAGGGCCTGCAACTCGCCCTAAGGCTACCTCCTTGGATAGGTTTTTCGAAACAATGCTGGGTTGGGCAAGAGAAGTGGGCAGATTTCTTTGAGAATCGAGAAATATGTTCTCAGTAAACCCCACGTCAGCCCCATACCTAATGGTACTAAAAGGTTTGAGAGCAGTTCACGATTAGGAATGATCTGTTAATATTTTCTCAAGCCTTTGTACATTAATGGGGGTAGGGAGGGCTCCAACACCACCGTCACTTTCTGCGGGAGGAGGTTGATTGCGAGGAACTTGAGTGGGAGTTACTACGGTCGCTATCTCTATCCCTGGTAAGGCAGTCACACCCTGGGTGGGGCCCACCATATGCAGTAAATGCAGTTGTCCACTGCTCGATATCTGTTATTGAAGTGGAAGCTAAGGGCTTCGATTTCCTCGATACTTTAACTACCGAATTATCTAAGGAGGGCACGAGGTTATCCTCGCCGTCATACAGCGACAAGTTCTTTGGCAGTAACTTCGATAAATAGAAAAACACACCAGCTTATTTGTCTTTTATGAACTGTGCCGGGAGGTCCTGGAAGGGTGCGGCGAAGCTTACGGCAGCGGCGCTCGTGCTTGGCACAGGGAGCGGTTGTTGGGGGGTGCAGCGCTGTTGGATGAGGCTTGTAGGGCATTCACGGCTGCCTCAGCCGCTTCGCTGGCCATCTCTCGGGTGGATTGTTGTACGGTGGCCTGAATGAGCTCCTTTATTCTCGCCATCTGGCCGTCGGTGAAAATTTGGCTATGGACTTGGGGGCGTTCCGGCGTGTCTGTTATGTCGGTGCCAAGGGATGCTGTGTTGAGGTCCCGAAGCCGGCGTTCAAGCGTTTTCTGAACCCCCTGTCGACGGGATCCCATGCTGAAGACATAGAGATCGAAGGTCTGGGATAGACAGAGCTCCAAACACGGTTGGATCAATGCTCGTCTCTGAAGTTTGGCGAGAGGTCAATCGGCGAGTTCTTAGCGGCTTTGTTGTATATTCCCGAAATAGTCTGTGAAGAAGATCGCCACACAGAAGCGGGAGAACTGCTCTGGAGGAGGGCCACATGGGATGTTTTTTAGATCTTGAGGCGAAAAATTACTGGTTTTCGATTGGTTTTCAGAAAAAAAAAAACGGTAGAATACCAAATTGACAATTTCATTGGAAGCTAGCCACGAAGGAATGAGTGAATATGAGACTCATGATCAATGCATATAGAGCAGTTTTCAATTGAGTGTCGAAAGTAATTTCTTAATTGCTCTGGTCTGGCATTGCTACGCTTAGTGATTGCATAAAAAATCTCGCGCTATTTTCTCAACTAATCAGAAGTAAAACCAAAACCAATCGTGATTTGCTCGCACGCGTTTTCCCTCGCTTGGTGCCGGCTGCATGTATTTGCTTCGAGTTTTGATTGGTTTATCGGATTTCCTGCGAGTTCTGTGATTGGTCAGAGTAATAACTTTGGTTTTGGTTTTACGACACTCAATAGACCGTTTTCATAATTACGTCACATACTACAACTACCAGCATTCCCTGCGTATAGCGTGGGAGTCTCGCGCGAACCTTTGCGAGAACCTTTGCGCAAAACACGATTTTTTGACTGGCAAAATAAACATGGCGGCCACTTCCGATACAAAAGTAGAATTTGAAACCGAAAGATCTCACCATTACGGCTGTAGGAGCTTAAATGAGCAAGTTTGTAAGCTTATCTTTTCGCACCGTGGGCTGTTATCAGTGCGAGTTTTGTAGAATTCAGTGGAAAAAATATTTATGAACTGGAACAGAGACTCTCTCTGCAGCTCAAAAGTCGTTGTTAGTTGAGGAAACAACAGCTTATATTTGGTCTAAAGATGCGGGTTCTTTATAGCGAATGATCGATGTCAAAACAACAACAAGAACAATTCAACGTTATGGTTTTTGGAAAGGTTGGTGCTAAAGTAGACTGGAAAGCTACATCGAGCCGGTGAGGTAACGACTTCTTTAATAACGTTTATTTGTGTCCAAATGTATTAATTTTTGTAAGATTGCATTGATAGTAGTTCTTTCAAATCGGACAGCTTTTCGCTCCGTTCAACCGCATACTTGTTCAGTTTGTTTTTCAATTCTGAATTGAACTCCACGATTCTCTGCCTTTTTATAGCTGTATTTTATGTTAAGTCTGTCGCTGTTTTATAATAGGTAGACTTTACGTAGAAAACCTCGGTTTGTGAAATACTGTTTATAATAACGTTAGTCATTAAGCTTATTTAAGAAATTGTAAACACATTGCGCCGGAAAGATAAGAAACTTATATTATAAGCTTAGGTTTTTGGCATTCAGTCACAGTTTTTACTTTCAGTGCTTAGTATGGCTTGAAATTCTTTATAAAAGTTTTTACAAATCTTATTGAAAACCATGTCATGTGAAGGTAAAACTAATACGTCCCAGTATCTAAATATAGTGTGAAATTGTAATTAAAACTGCAAAAATTATAAGCCACACGATTCGTGAAACTTCGATTCGTGAAACTATAAACACGTACGCGTCACAACATGAAAGCGTGAAAGACGTAAAACTTATCTTGAAAACTAGGCTTTTCAATCAACTCAGCTTATCTAAAAAAACAACAAAGTACTTTTCTTCTGGTTCATTCCCTTTAAATGACGCCCCAGGCACGTCTTCTTCAGAAAGTCTGAGAGACATTCCGCTAGCAGGTCACATATTTTGCGCGAAGGTTCGCGCGAGACTCCAACGCTATGCGCAAGGAATGCTGGTAGTTGTAGTATGTGACGTAATTATGGAAACGGTCTATTGAAAACCGCTCTAAAAGATTGACAGTAAGATAACAACCGGTTTAACCTGCTCAGCCAAAAGCATCGCTGAACTTTAGACCATGAAACCCTACCCCTGTCTTATAACATATTACACAGCCTGTTTGTGATCGTTTAAGGTTGTCACATTAGCTTAAATTTATGATGGCATAAATTGGTCTTACTTATCAATTCTTTGACTGCTCTGTGAAACAACTAAAATCTCATACCGATCATAAGGAGCCCACAAGCTTATTTGTAAACTAAATAAGCTTATTTTTAAACTGCAAATGGAATGGTACGTAGATGTAAACTTGCCTGTTGTTTTCTTAAATCTGTTGCGGAGCCAAGTGGAATGGTCGTCGTGGGAGATGCATTTTGCGATACAATCCCCCTTGTGGCCGAAAGTTATTATTATATTAAGGATCGATCTGAGTCGACTTGCATCAATGTGTCGAACGTTGAAAAACATGCGTACACAAAAACCTGTGGTGGAATTACATCTTTCTGTAGAGGAGTTACGCTATCTGCGTAAAAATGCGACTTGAGGATTATTTTAATAAGCAAAGCCTAAAATTGAGGTGTTAAAATAATTATTATGAGTTTAACCACCTCTATGTCTTTTCGGAGTTAACATAACATTTTGAAAGTAGATATCTACGGACTGTTTCATTTCACTCGCACGACAGCTTCGTGGCAAATCCATGTGTACGAAACATAATGGGATAAAAAGAGCAACTAAAACGATATTTGAAGTAAGGACGTTTCGGAGATTACATCTGTCTTTCTAACAGATCTTTAAGTGCTCTTTTTGTTCAATGAAGCCCTTAAAAAACGAGTCGACAACATCGTGATGCAATTTAAACGTACCCATTATGTTGAACACGTTCGGCCACGCTCTTCTAGAAGTTCAACATTGTTTAAATAGATTGAATTGGAGAATGTAGATTGATAGTGAATTTCTTTGACAGGATTTAAGTAATTTTATTCTTTACTGTGCATTAGCGAGGTAACATGTGGATTTAAGTGATTCAGTCCTCCACTCTGTTGTAGTTTGGTGACGCGTCAGTTAAGGGAGAGTTACTATTAAGTACTTGATATTATATTAACAATATGAATAACCTTCTTAGTAATATTAATATTGATTACTCGCATTACCAAGAAATGGACTCAATATCACATGCGTGGTTAATTTGCGTTATGTTTTGTTGCACGCGCTAACGCGAAGGAACAGTAATTCAGCTGCGTGCTTACTTAATCGAAAAAATATTTCCTTAGTTGGATAGTTTGTATGTACGTCCCAAAGCAACAGAATTATTTAAAAACACATTAATATATTTTGATTATGAAGTCGCTAACCTTTACTATGATGTATGAGTTTTAGGGTTCATAGAAAACATAGCGCTTTGCTGTTGATGTTATATACGTAACCTTGAATACCTTTTGTAATATTATATATTTGTTTCAGATCATTCAAATCATTATCAAAATGATACACCATATGGAATAATGCATGGTTAAGGGCTGAATAATGCACCACAGTAAACTGTAGTCATATAAGGCTTTAATGTAATGACAGATGTTTTTAAAAGAAGAATTACACACAAAAAAAGACAAAAACGCGTTGTTAACTTGTAGCCAAAATCGTGCGATGAAAGACAAGCACTTTTTTTTTTTTCGCTAGAAGATTTTTTGAGAACGACATCGCTTGGAATACCAGTAGAAGATGCACGGCAAAATACTTTTTAAAACATGAGAATATTTGAAGTTACAGGGGCAGTATAATGAGGATTTGGTGTCATTTCAAAAGCAAAAAAACGTTTTTTATTAACTGAAACAGTAAAATAATGGTCCAGTTTTGTGATAAATTATACAACCCTAGTGTACCAAAACTGAAGATGAGTGACTATTCATACACGAGCTGGGTTCAGTTGAATGAAATGCAATTTGAAAAAGGTTAGCCGGCTAACGTTTATCAAGTACCCACATCTTCGTTTCCAACATGGGCTACAACAGATCATGATTTGTTCCGCTGTCAAGAAATGGACGATTTCTCTCTTGCTACGGTATTTTAGCACTATTTTGTAAATAAGTAAATGCATTGCAAGAGGTCAAAATCCTTATGACAATGCTTATTTAACAACAGAAAAGGTCGAAGTTCTGGTTATGGTTGCATTTTTTTCGTTGTTAGGAAATAAAAAAGAAGGGCGGGTGTGTGATCACGCCAAAAAAGCAAGGAAGAATATAATACACCGCCGATAGATATTTGTGCAAGAGAAAATAGGTTGCTCGGCTTTCACAAAATATCAGAGCAAGTCGAATGAGCAAAAACGCAATTTTGTATCATTTATCCGATAACTTGAAAACTCATTTTAAGGTGCGTCTTGGATAAAACTCGACTTATTTTCTGCGTATAAATGGCCCTAATGTCACAATGCTAAAATTTTCGTTGCGATTAGCTAACCACATAGTTAATCCTACGCGCGCGTATATATGATATGAAAAGCCCATGCAACTAAAGTCAGCTTATTGTTAAACTAAATAAGTCGATCATGAAGGCGTTCAAACAAACCAAGCCTGTTAATAATTTAAAAACTGGAAGTAACGAATACAGTAATTTCAACACCCGTGTATGCACCTGCGTGCGTTTTAATAATCATGACATGCTTCTCGTGATATAAAAGGAGAGCTGCCAGCTTCTTTTTTCACTACATTTAAGAGACTTTTCTTGCTACAATTACAAGAAGCACTGAACCAAAGACCCAGACGATTACAAGAATGAATTATCCGAGAGTCGTAGCTTTCCTTTTTCTCTGTATTGTTGTAGTTTCCTACACTACCTTAGCTCAATGGACTTGCCCATACGACTGGAGGTGTGGGAAAAGAGAGGTTTGTTCAACATTTCTACTGAAAGCCTTCTGAGTATAACATATATAACTTGTTATTATTATCTTTCTCCCTGGGGAGCCCGGCAAATAAACAGTGTTAGTAAATCTTCACGATGTTCTAAAAAAGGGTGGCTGTGAAAAGTTCTATGGAGGGCTAGTTTTGTGTATATTCAAAGGGGACAGACTTCAAATAAATGTGGCTTCTAAACATATCTGAATTTCGTAACTGTTCATCAGTAGGATGCCTAACATGTGTACAATTCCTCAATTGGTTTCGGCTCCATCAAATCCTATACCAATTGCGGAACATTTTAGGAGGAGCCACCCACAGTGCACGTGTGAGCACAGTTACTGACAAGACATATAAGTAAGGAAAACAACCCAAAATAAATGTAGTACGTTAAATAACGAACTAAGCACACAGGTCAACTAAATAAGCCAAGCACGCGCACAACTTAAGGAAAATTGAGCGCGCGCGCACCTGCATCAAACTGAATGGAAGCAATATAGAAATTAAATAGGGGCGCTAGGATGATATAAAGGATCTAAAATAACAAAGGATATGGCGGTGTCTCTCAATTCTGGATTGCTAGTCGCATCTCCCGTAGTGTAGTGCCATACTTCTCAATGATAGCACCGTGGCGTATAACATTTTTTGAAAGGTGAACTTCTATGGCCATCAGAATTGTGATATAAATAATTTACGCATATTGTGTACTACAGCATTCATACTTACATTATTATGTCGCTGGAAACCGAAGTTAGAACCTTGAGGATAGGTAGAATTTCGGTAGTTTGGAATGCGAAAGAAAAAAAAACAAGCAATAGAAAATTACGGTCTTTTACAAACAAGAAGAAAATAAAGACTGATCAGGCATCAGTTGGATAAACAAATACCACTTCTAGATTTCCATTTTGCGAAAAACAATATTTTTAAAGAACGATAATTTTGTCTTATTACAAATTAGTAAAAATATCGCCCAAGTTGCTATTCTAGGAAAAAGAGCATGCTAACATTCATAGTTAATTTACGGCAATCAGTCAGGATATACATAACTAGTACTTATTTTAGAATTCACCGGCGAGTGATTGTTCAGTAAAACATACCCTAACAGAACAACATCAGAAACAACAAAATAACAATAACAATTAAGGCAACGACAAAACTTTTACAATTTTTTTTTTTTTTTTGCCGTATAGCTAAGCGAATAATTCGGCTTTCGTTTTTGGTAGCGACGACAAAATGAGTCAGGACAATTAAGGCTTCATGAAACACCGAAACTTATCCGTGTAAATTGTTTTACTTATATTTCTCTTAAGTTAGCCCAATTAATACGAGAACCCGTTAATAATGGCGGACAACGGACAATATACCTATTAACCCTCCAGACCGATGCCATCTAAAATATTAACCTAAATAAAACGTACAAATAATAGTCTAGGCTTTCGGACACCCTTTTAGGACGGACATTTTCCGTGCGGACAGTTTACGTAGTTCCTGCGGTGTCCATATTACGTGAGTTTCATTTGACTGTAAATAGAAAATTAACTCTGTTTTCTTTCTTCTCAGCTCAAAGATGATTTGCCGAATGATGTTACGCTTCAAAGCAACCGACTGGCAGATCGTCTTCGCTTTCTGAGGAACTCTCGACCCAGGCCACAAAAGGAAGACGAATAAAAGAGGAAAACTGAGCACTCATGGGAAGAATTGAGAGATCGAAGTGTTAAACAAATGAAATATAATTTATAATAAAGAAATAGATATATTAACATAGATTTATAAGAAAGAAAGTGAAGAGTTATATTTATATAACAATTGATATTTTCTCTTGTTATTTGTTTAAGAAGCTTGGTAAATAAATTATCATATTTATATTGCAGTGACTTGTTTTCTTACACTGTTGTCATTAAACCGCGCTTATTTTCAGGGCGAGAGTTCGACGATAAGCATAGTGGGCTCACACTAGACAGTGTGTCTGCGTTAAGTAGACAAAGGGCAAGTCGACGCAAGTCAGGCTAAGTGTGCTTAAGCGTTCAGACAGATATTAATGGCATATTTATTGTGTTAGATGTTTCTAAAAAGTTTCTAAGTGTTTTTGAAGTATCTGTTTTTGAGATACGATTGTAAGAAAAGAAGTTTGATTAGTGTATTAATAAGGTGGTGGATAGAGTGGTGTGTTTCTGATGAGTTGTTGTAAGTTTGGCAAGAGTAAATGCATGCGACAAAGTCGTACTGTGATCCAGGGGATATTTAAATTGGCGGCCTGTGTTTTAATTGCTAACCTGATCATAACGGGGGAAGGAATTCGGAAAACAACGCCTTCCATGATTCAGGGATCAATCTGTGTTTATTAAAGACGTCGTTTGGCTGAATGAAAAAGGGGTTAGTCAAAAACGGGGGAAGGAATTCAAAATACAATGACTTCCGTGATTGAGGGATCAATCAATTATTAAACATGTCTCAGTTTGGCTGAATGAGAAAGAGGCTAGTCTAAAACAAGATAATATCTTCGAGTTGATAATTTTCTAAATTCTCATCACATATCTGCCTCACAACATGTTAATATTGCTAGGAGAAATAAGAAGGACTACTAAAATTTAATTTCTTGCCCCTTCTTTAAAGTCCGGTTTTACAACTCGTAGAGTTCTTGTTCGGTATTAATTATCCATTCCACTATTTATATGTGTGGTAGATGAATTATTTACCTCCATCTTTGGCATCGGTAAATAATTCATCTGTTAATGATTTCGCAAGAGCACGTTTTATGCTATGACGATATATAGTATACGGGACAATTATGCAATTTTTAACTCGATTAATCACTCAGATGTAATCTTTTTTTAATTCCCCAGTCATTCAGTTGTGTGGACAGTATCGTTTCACACAATGCATATTTATGTCACGCCAAGATGTTTTGGTCGTTTTTAATCTCTTTTAATCTTCAATTCTTTGACTTCAAACTCAGTATAAGGAAAATTATTACCGGATCTGTGGACTTAACCTTGCGTTTTTTCGTATTTACGAGATGGCTCTTAGGGCCCTTTGATTAGATATACCGACTGTTTCATTCACGTACACGGCAGCTTGAGAGCAAATCCACGTGTTTGAAACATAATGGGATAAAAAGAAACGCCTAAAAAGCTATTAGAAATAATTAAGAACATTTCGGAGATAACATCTGTCTTTCTAACAGCTCTTTGAGTGCTCTTTTTGTTTAATGAGGACCATGAAAAACGAGTCGGCAACATCGTGATTCAATTTAAACTCATCATGTTGAACTCGTTCGGCCACCTTTTAATTCTTTTGGAAGTTTAACATTGTTTATTTGAATTCAAGAATTTAGAATCATGTTAGATTCCTGCTGTCAGGATTTAAGTAATTTTCCCACTGTGTGTTAGTGAGGCGGGAGGAGAGGATTTAAGTAATTCCTCCACCTTGTTATAGTAAGGTTAGATGTCATTAAGGGGGAGTTGCGGTTAGGTTGACTTCATTACACTCAATATTAACAATTGTAATTATCTTCTTACTAATATATGTTGATCACTCACATTACCAAGTAATGGACTTAATATAACATGCGTGGTAAATTCACTTTGTTTGGTTGCACGCAGTACATACACGAAGGAGCAGTAATTCAATCAACTCGATAGTCAGTATGTGCTTACCAAAGCGACAAAATTATTTTGATTATATAAAGTCTTTAAGCGTTGGTTTGATACTTCTTAGTAGTATACGCTTACCAAAGCGACAAAATTCGTTTGAAAAAAATATATATTTCCATGATAACGTCGGTAAGCTTTGGTTGGATATAGTTGGTGTACGCTTACCAAAGCGACAAAATTATTTCGATTATAAAGTCTTTAAGCGTTGGTTTGATACTTAGTATACGCTTACCAAAGCGACAAAATTATTTTGATTATATAAAGTCTTTAAGCGTTGGTTTGATACTTCTTAGTAGTATACGCTTACCAAAGCGACAAAATTCGTTTAAAAAACATAATATATTTCCATGATAAGGTCTGTAAGCCTTGGTTGGATAGTTGGTGTGCGCTTAACAAAGCTACAAACTAAAGTTATTTCAAAAACACATTTAATATATTTCGATTATGATTGCAGAAGTCTCTAAAGCTAATGATGCACGGTTCGACATTATTCAACAGTTGCTGATGTTCAGTGCAACTTGTTAAATTTAATGAGTAGAAAACACATTCAACATTTTAAAAAGATTGACTGACGTCTGCAACTTGAACGGAATAAAGTCTCTCTTTGTTCTCGTTCAACAAGGTTCAACATGTCAAATGGCCTATTTCGACATTCAAAATGGCATAATACACTGTTCAACTTTGGTTGAATGTTGAGCCGTGCACAATAGGCTTATGCCTTACGATAATGCATGATTTTGGGAGGTTTCATCGAGAATATCGCGCTTTCGAAAAATATCCCGAAAGTCACCTGCTATTGTTACAAGTAACCTTGAATACGTTTCTTAATTTTTTTTTTAGCTCATTCATATCGTTAACAAATTTATAAGCCACATGAATTAACGCATGGATAAGCGCTATATAATGCAGATTATCCCACGGCTTGGTATAATGTAGTAACAAGACTTTAGTGTTATAACAGATGTTTTTTTAACAGAATTGTACACAAAAACAACAAACACGCGTTGTTCGGCTTGTAGTCAAAATCGTGTGACAGACAAGAACAGCTTCTTTTCGCTATAAGATTTTTCTCTGAAAACGACATTGTTCGGAACACCTGTAGAGAATGCACGATAAAACATTTGAATTTAAGTAAAGAAAAGGTCAAAGTTCTGGTTATGGTTGCGTTTCTTTTCGTTGTTTGGAAATATTAAGTGTAAGTGGAAGCCGGAGATCCACATGCTTCCGCTTATGCTTATGCTTAATCCTATGCTCATGTCGCTAGTGGAAACTAGGCTTAGGAAAAGCGGGTGTGTGATGACGCAAAAACAAGAAAGGAACTGAAAAAAAAAACGCACCGCCGAGTCGTGTTAACAAATTCTAATTCAGGCATACAATTATAAGAAGGACTTCCATTTTAAGCATGTGTGTGGGATGATAAAATTAAATTTCAAGTAATGTTAGGTCAGCCTGGGGGAATTTACTAACTCTATATCGTCATGTGTACAAACAACCAAATTAAAATCAAAATAATAGGGCCATTTGTGCAAGAGAAAATAGGTTGCTTTTTTCAAAAAATGTAAGAACAAGTTAAATAAGTTAAAAAGCAATTCTGTATTATCTGTATGATAACATGACGCATGTTAGATAAAAGTGGACTTATTTTTTTTGCGTATAAATGGCCCTTAATGTCACAATGCAAAAATTTGCCTAATCACATAGTTTCCCGCTTTAATCCTACGCGCGCGTATATCAGACCTAAAAAGCCCATTTAATAAAGTCAGTTTGTTCAATTAAATAAGTTGAAGACGAAGGCGTTCAAACAAACCAAGCCTGTTAATAATTTGAAAACAACTGGGAATAATGAATACCCCCTATGCACCTGCATGAGTTTGACAAAAACAAGTTTGATGATAGAGAAGTTGGCGTAACTTTTCAAAGGCTATGTTTGGCTTTGCAAAGGCAGATGCCATCTTCTATGAACAACAAAATGGATCCCTTATTCATGACACGCTCTTCATGCTATAAAAGGAGAGCTATTAGCTTCGTTGTTCACTTACATTCAAGCCTGAGAGAGTTCTCTTGCCACAGTTCCAAGAAGCACTGAACCAAAGAACTGAACATCACAAGAATGAATTCTCCGAGAGTCGTGGCCTTTCTTTTTCTCTTTATTCTTGTAGTTTCCTACACGGCCTCGGCTCAGTGGAATTGCCCATTCGACTGGAAATGTGGGAAACGAGAGGTTTGTTCAAAGTAACATTTGTAATCTACTGAAAGTCTTTCGGCTCAGTGTTACACAATTTGTTATTGTCTTTCTCCCCGGGGAACCCCTAATATACACTCACAGTAAATCTCCACGAATTTATAACAAAAAGAAATGGCAGTGAAAATTTTTATAGAGGGCTAGTTTTGTGTGTATAGCATATTGTTGAAACTTGATTACTTAGAAGCTTCGATTTATGTTTCATAGCCACCGAAATTCTGATATAAAGCGAAAACATGGTTGCCACGATTACTTTATCAAATAAATGTTCAGGAAAAGGTGTGTTCTACATTGACGAATATGAGCCATTTGTACTTTGTAATTTACTTTTACGTCGCCAGGAACCGAAGTTAGAATCTTGAAGTTTTGTATGATTTCGGTAGTTTAGAATGCGAATCAAGTATCCCAAGAGAAGTTTACAGTCTTTGACAAAACAAGAAGCCATTACAACGATAACTGGGTCTCATAAGAATCACAAAGAAAAGTGCAAGACGATAAGAATCTTATGATAATCTAAGCAAGATTTACCATATTTCTTTGAAAGGTATAAAAAAGAAAAGCTTTTTCAAAACATCGCCTGGGGTATAATCCATGTTGAAACAGTATAGTGTGCTAACAACTTTGTTGCGATTAGAAAGAATTAGTAATTATTTTCGAATTCACCGGTGACTGGCTGTCAAAATGTATACTTACAGAACATCATCAATAACAACAATGAGAAGGAAAAAACTGACCTTTTTGCTGTTATAGAGAATAACATGATAATTAATTTCATTGGATTTCGTCTTTTACTTTAAAGCCTGAAACATCCAAACTTATATAATTTGTTTTTAAATAGTCATTCATTTGTTGCATAAAACAGCTTGTTTACCAACTCGGCAGATATGACATTGTATCGCGTTTAGTAAATTAGGCCCCGTTTACACGGGTCCGGACAAATTTTTACACGGACAAAAACTTGCACGGTTCCACCTTGCGTTTACACGGGACCGGCGGAACTGGACGAATTTTTGAACGGCTAGGTGTGCAAGTTTCCGTGTAAACACCACTGCAATCTGTAACAGAATTTGCACGGATCCATGTAAACACGTGGTCTAGGAACAAAATTCGTCCGTGCAAAAATTTGTCCGGACCCGTGTAAACGGGGCCTTAGAGTCAAACCTTTTTACGGACACCCTATAATACAGACATCCCTTTATTAAGGACAGTTATTTTTTCGGTGCCGCCGGAAAAATCTTATATTTTCTCAAAAATTAACCCAAATAATACGAGAAACCGTTAATATTGGCGGCCAATGGACTGTACTTTCCGTCTACACTGAACCCATCTCAGAAAATAAGTTAAGACTAATTAAACGTACAATTTGGAGCGTACGTTTGAAAAATACAGACAGGTTTCCGTGCGAAGAGTTTGCGTGGTTCCTGCGATGTCCCATTAAAGGGTTTTCACTGTAAATGGAAAGTAAACATTTTTTCTTTTATTCAGCTGCAAGATGATTTTACGAATGATGTTGCGCTTCAAAACCACCGACTTGCGGATCGTATTCGCTTTGTGAGGAATCTCGCACGTCCCAGGCCGCAGAAGGAAGACCAATGAAAGACGAAATGAAACTGGGCACTCGAATTTTCAAGGCTCATGGGAAGAATTAAGGGATCAAAGTATTAAACAAATTAAAATATAAATTTATAACAAAGAAATAAATCTATTAAATATCACTTTGTAAGAAAGAAAGTGATAGTGAAAATATTTATATTTCAACCACTGATATTTTCTCTTGTTATTTGTCTAAAAAGCTTGTGAAATAAAGTCAGATATTGCAGTGACTTGTTGTCTTGCGTTGTTGTCATTTGGTAGGAATTATCCATGCCACTATGTCGTAGATAAATTATTTGCCTCCTTATCAGATTCAAGGTATCGGTACCTTAAGCTCGAACTTTCCGATTGGGAAGACGGCGGATATATCCTTCACTGACAATTCACGATATTTCCTCAACCTCGTTTGAGAATCGAATACATTTTTACTGATTCCAAGAGTGGTCAAAATCACATTTTAAAGTGCCTATCACCCCTAGAAGGTTATTTTCAGAATTAACTCTCTCTCAATTGAATAGTTGAATGGAAAAATATTTCTTGTTTTGAACGTCGCGTTTGTGAGTTATAGAGATTTCAATTTACAAAATGCTAATTAGATGACGTCAACCCGGGAATTTGCCATTTTTTCTACGTCAATTATATTTACAATGCGCAGTTTACAGCTTGAGGATAATTAATATAATAAATGATTCCCGGGTGGACGTCATCTAATTAGCATTTTGTAAATTCAAATCTGTAAAACAATAAAAATGCAAACATGACACGTTCTCTATGTTTATGGATTCTATATTTAAATGTTAAGGATAACTTCGTTAAGGGTGTTGAATATAATATGCAATAAGACTTTTATAGTCATGGGACATTTAAAGATATTGTTGACTCGCTTTTTACTTGTACTCTTGTGAGTATTTTTCATGGTGATCAAAGGATGCTTTCTCCTGACCAGTTGGTATTTCGTAGAAATTCTAGTTTAAACCTGTATTTCACTAAGCAGCCTTGCGATCATCGCACATATTTACTCACCTGTTGACCTATTGGACTTATGCCGATAGATGTCGAGTCAAGATAACTATGGAATAAAAACTCAGGTCAAGTTTTTCTAAGCGCTCTTCCTGGAAATAGTATCTTTAGTTATAGTAACTTATTCTCATTCAACTGTCTTATTTTTCAATTAAACTATATCGATTAAGGTAACTTTTTCGGACCTTTTGTTGACGCTATTTAATTACTTTAGATTATTATGCCCTCATCTTCACACAAATAGGGTAAAATATAATTTTAATAAAGGAACTGTTGTCAATCAAGATCGCTCAAAGGTCACTCAGTACAATATAGGTTTCACTAGTTGACACGTACCACCTAAATGATATGGAATGGGCTGAACTAAACTTAACCAATCATGTACGATGAAGAAGCTTGTCGTCTTCAGTTTTCTACATCATTGTAACAAATTTCATAATATTATTTTTACGTTCACTTTCCTTGTAAATGTCTAGACTTTACGATAGAACTCAACCTTGTAATTTTTATATTTCTCCTGTAGTTTTGTTTTGGCTGAGTAGTTCCGAAATGTTAGAGAAAATTGCAAGAGAAGTCAGCTTCGACACTGACAAACATATCGAAGGAATATATGTTAATGATTTGTCTTGACCAATCACGATGAGGCTTACGTTAGCCCACATTACCTATTGATCTGTTTTTGACATTGATTGATAGCTAATTCTCAGTCCTAATAAAAGCTACGTGAGAAACATTCTGGTCAGAGATTTGTGAGTAACGATGTACTGTAAAGTTCAGTAGAAGAGTAAAGAGAAGAGTTAACCACAGATGAGAGACTGATTGATTGAACCTTTTCGTTGAGTGTTGGAAGTAGGCTGCTAGTCCCCCTAACGCCCTTCTAACAAATCTCTATTAAGCCTGGTTTCCATATAATCGCAACGATCGCAGCGATCGTTACGATCAACGATCGCTGCGATTCTTGCGACCTTTGCGATCATATGGAAACCAAAACGTTGCGATCGTTGCGATTTTGCGATTGCGATCGCAGAGATAGAAAAATTTCTATCTCTGCGATGGCAATCGCAAGGATCGCAACGATCTGGTTTCCATATCATCGCAAGGGTCCCAAGAATCGCAGCGATCGTCGATCGTAACGATTGCTGCGATTATATGGAGGCCCGGCTTAAAATTAGCAAAACGACATAAAAACAAAAACATTCCATAAAAAGCGTGTCCCACCGGAGCGGTTTCTTTTGTTTTCCTCGATTTTTGCACGGGCTAATTTTTGTTTTTGACTGTAGTGCAAGCAGGCCCTTACTCACTAAAGCCTGGTTTCCATATAATCGCAACGATCGCAACGATCGCAGCGATCGTTACGATCGACGATCGCTGCGATTCTTGCGACCTTTGCGATCATATGGAAACCCTTGCGATCGTTGCAACGTTTGGGTTTCCATATGATCGCAAGGGTCGCAAGAATCGCAGCGATCGTCGATCGTAACGATCGCTGCGATCGTTGCGATTATATGGAAAACAGGCTTAACACGACGTTCAAAACAAGAAATATTTTAGCATTCATACTTAATTCAATGTATGTAGAGTTGATTCTGTAAATAACTTTCTAGGGGTGATAGGCACTTTAAGCCCTGCATTTCAACGTGTTGGACTACGGGTGTTACGGACATCAAACCTTTTAGTGGGAATTAATATTTGAAGTCACTCGTCTTATCGTTAATTTCAACACGTTTTTGTAGCCAAACTTATGAAACGTGTTCTAAGTTGTTGAGATATGGGGCTTCAATTTTGAAGAAAAAGCTGGACTGAATATTTTTTTCCGTTCGATTCGTATATAGGCCAATCGACAGCGAGTACTATATTTTCCTTTTCTTGCATTGTTGGCTATCGATTAATTAGGGGGTTCACACTAGAGATTTCAAGTGCACTTGAAGTGTGTTTGAAGTGCACTTGAAACGCACTTGTGTGTGAACGGACCAAAACGGGTCTTGTTGCACTTGACTGATCGTACTTAGTCGCCACGGAAACCTCAAAACTTCAAAGAGCCGAAGTGCACTCTCAAGTATGGTCTCGACCTTACTTGAGAGTGCACTTATCCAATCAAAACGTCGGAA